>CAUYRH010179262.1:0-44367 GCA_963574655.1 Perodicticus potto
GGCGCCTGTAGTCCCAGCTACTTGGGAGGCGGAGGCAGGAGACTCGCTTGAGCCCAGGAATTGGAGGTTGCTGTGAGCTGTGATGCCACGGCACTCCATCCAGGGTGACAGCTTGAGGCTCTGTCTCAAAAAAAAAAAAAAGAAAGTTAAACAGTGAAAACTATAAGGTAATTTTGGTTAACACACACACACAAATACAGAAATAAAAGGAGTGGTAAGGATAATGATTGCTATCTCAATGATCAGGCACAAAATCCAATTAATTGGTGTATACTGTTTTAGCTGGAGAAGATAATTCTCCATGGATCTTTCAGGTTTCTTCATCTTTTACATACAGGAATACTGATAGCTTTTGTTCCAGACTAGCTTTTGTGAACAGACTTGAAAGGTAAAGATAGTTTCCCTGTCTGGAGAAAAAAAAAAAAAATGCAGGTTTGTTTTCTGCCAGTGAATGGAAGGTGTCCCTGTGAGACAGACCGCAGATTGGCTTGAAGACCATTATAAAATTTTCAGGTTCCTGCAGTTTAGGATCCCTCTTCTGTAATACGACTTATTGCCCTCTGTGTGCTATTTTGTGAAATAAGATTTAGGAACTGGGCGGTGCCTGTGGCTCAGTGAGTAGGGTGCCGGCCCCTAGGGTGGAGGGTTCAAACCCTGCCCTGGACAAACTGCAACAACAACAACAAGTCTCAAAAAGAAAGCAGGGCATTGTGGTAGGGGCCTGTAGTCCCACCTACTTGGGAGGCTGAGGCAAGAGAATCACCTAAGCCCAGGAGTTGGAGGTTGCTGTGAGCTGTGAACTGTCTACCCCCATACCCCCATTCCCATCTGGCCCCCATGTTTAATTGGCTGTCAGCTGTCATGGCTCTAAACTTCTGCTGGGCCACAAAGGTCCCACTGAGGGCTGTGAGACGCCACGGCACTCTACCGAGGGCGATAAACTGAGACTCTGTCTCTACAAAAAAAAAAAAAAAAAAAAAGACTTAGGACCTGAGTCATCAAAATGTCCAAATGGTACTCTGGCTACTGCTGTTGCTCAGAGGAATAAGCAATCTTGGTTTTAATCCAGGGGTTTTGTGTTCTTCTGTCATAATCCATGAAAACTTGTTAGCCTGCAAGTGGAGTAAAATCTCTGCATCTACACAGTTCTTAACATTATATACAAAATAGTAAAGTCATCCCTGGTGATACTTACAAAATACAGTTACAAAAAGTAACAACTTTTAACCCACATTCCAATCTCAGGACAGACATTCTTCAAATAAACCAAGAAGGCAGGAAATGTTTATTTCAAGATTCTAGGACTCTATTGCTTGGACAGCACAAGTAAACTGAGAAAATGCATATGACATATCAGAAAATATTTTTATTACAGTTTAAAATAGTCAAAAGTTTTGTTTTTTGTTTTGTTTATTTTGAGGCAGGGTCTCACTCTGTTGCCCAGGCTAGAGTGCCATGGCATCATCCTAGCTCACAGCAACCTCAAACTTCTGGGTTCAAAGCGATCCTCCTGTCTCAGCCTCTCGAGTAGCTGAGACTACAGGCGTCCACTACAACACCTGGCTACTTTTTCTATTTTTAGTAGCAACAGGTCTAAATATTGTATTTTTTAGTAGCAATCTGTCTTGCTCTTGCTCATGCTGGTTTGAAACTACTGAGCTCAAGGAATGCTCCCACCTCAGCCTCCCAGTGTGCTGGGATTACAGGTGTGAGCCACCACTTCTGGCCCAGAAGATACTTTGAAAATAAAACTAGAATCAACCCATACACCTATATATACCCTGAGACTAAAAGCCTAAAGGGGGAGACGGGGAAAGAAATGGAGAGAGCTTTTCTCTCCCCACTTGAGTTCTCTCTCGCTACCAGGAGCTTTAGTGTTTTCTGTATTCTTTTCTGTAAATAAATTCTGTCTTACCACTGGAAAAAAAAAGAAAATGCCATGAAGCCTATGTTAAACAGTTAGATGAAAACATTTCAGATTGTATATGAAACCAGCACATTGTACCCCTTGATTGCACTAATGTATGCAGCTGTGATTAAATTAAAAAAGAAAAGAAAACTAGAATCAATTTGCAGAATTCAGGATCTCAGTTTGAAGAACACTCTATACTGGAAATGGAAGATAGTCTCAGAAGCATAAGGACTTTTTATTCATAACTCCAGTTTCCTGTCTCAGGGTCTATATGAGTTATTAAGCCACTCTATAGTTCATGTCCCCTATTTCTGCAAGGGGATTAATTGTGCCAGCTGGGTAGAATTCACAGAGTTGCACAGAGGATCAAACAAATTAGTGTGTAAGATGCTTTGTGAACTCTAAAGAGGCCTGACAATGTGAACCTCTGGCTATTGTTGTTTGTCATTAAAAGCTCTGTGTAGCTCTTTCCCGGTATAAGCTTAGCAGCTCATAGCAATCACAACATGCAGAGTCCTTTGGTCCTTCAACAAATATTTATTGTCCCAAGCACTGGAGAGAACAGGAGAAAGCCCTGAGGCAGATGGCAGGGAAACCTCTGATAAGATAAACCACACAGCCCTCTGGATACACTATGTCCTTTTATTTCTCTTTGGTCTTGTACAAGGCAGAATAAAGGAAGAAGTAGATATCTAATTGCATATGGGGATTCCAATTCTGGAATCAGGTGTGAACTCCCAAGCCGGGTATTTAGACTGCCAGGAGCTAGAGAGAGAAAATCCTGTTGCTGAGAAAAATCAAGGTTCTTTGGATGAAAAATCAGACTAACATCTCTATGAACCAGTCCTAGAGGAGAGTTAATTCTGTATGAACACTGAGGTCAAATTGGAATCGAAAAATCTCTCAGTCTGAAGATGAAATCAAAATTAATTTAAAATGTGCATTTCAACTAATTCGGTTTAGTAAGGAAAGTCCACACTGTACCCCAAGCTCATATTCACTTTTATAGTTAAATCTATACAGAGCACTTGATAATCCTGAGTTCACCTTTTTTCTTAAAGAAATCTTTGCTGCCAAGAGATGAAAGGCAATCGAGTTTTTCGGTTTGGAATGTACAGCCAAAGCACCTTCTACCACCTAAAGGCAACATACGCAGATTTGTTCGATGTTGTTCTTTTAAGTTATGGATATTAATCCTGTTGGTAAAAGTTTCCTTTGAAAACTAAAACTTACGCTTTGGGGGCAAAGGAGACTTATATTCACATATCGAGTGTGTGAGATATTGGTGCCCATGCAAAATTAAGTGGGAAACTGTACCCTTGATCCATCAGCTGGCCATAGGGAAGACTTGATGAACCTGGCTGATGAAAGTGCATTGTGCCTTGAAGGTGCTTTGATGACCTTTCTCTAACAAAGACAGGGCCTCAACTTACAAGCCCACACCCTCTTTCTCCTACTCTCCCCAAGCTGACAGCAGGAGATGGGCAGCCCTTTCCTCAGAGGCAGGCCCTGTCTTGGGTATGTACATTTACGAGTCCATTTTATCCCCATGGTCTCTGAGGTCAGTACAGTCACTATCTCCATTTACCAGAAAGAGAAACAGAGGCAGAGAGAGGTGAAGCCATTTGCTCCAAGGCACGAAGCAAGAATTCATCCCCAGGTAGCCTGACGCCTGGCGTGAGGTCCCAACTGCCATGCTCAGCGGCATGGTGCAGTAACATGCTAACCAAGAGAAACAGGTGTCCTGTGTTATGTCATCAGTTAGCGCTCTAATAGCGGCTGCTTCCATTTCCGAGGCTCGCCGAGCAGTGTGCAGATGGATCTCAGTTAATCCTCCCAACAGCCTTTCCAAATGGGTCCTGGACTTTTCCCCAATAAAGACTGCATATCAGGATTAGGCAACCAGCTCAAGGTCATACAGCAAGCAAGTTATGAGGCTGGGATTGGAGACCGGGGCCATGTGATTGCAAAGCCCAAGCCTGCTGTCACTGTCACTCACCGTGCAAGAGGAATCAGGCCATCCGTTTCCCTAAAACTTCCCTTGCAGTGAGACAACTTGAAAGGGCTGCCCTGTTTGTTAGTGTTTGTTCCAGCACCTCGAAGTAAGGAAACTGGAGGGACACAGACACTCAGAGACAGCAGAGTCACTGAAATGCTAGTTTTGAGACCCAGCTTTGTCCTACAAAACAGCGGCCTGAGCAACACAGCATGTGTTAGAAGGTCAGGGAACCCGAAACGAATGTAGTTCAGCAAAACCTCAGAAACCACCAAGTCTCACAAAGTCCTATTAATAACACAGACAAACAAACACGAGAAGAGCCCAAAGGAAATACTGACAATACAGCCAGCCCCTGAGAGCTGTGGGAAAGCTGTGGAGATGGCAGCGGACTCAGTACCTGCCCCAGGTCCAGGCCTCACCTGGGTCCTCTCACACTGCACCAGCACCACACATAAATTACTCAACTTCTGTGGGTCCCAGATGCTCCCTCTGAAAAATGGGCCAGGAAGGCGAGGCTCCATTCATTTTCAAAGAAAATTTTGGTAAAATAATCTAAACAAAGCACTTTAGGATGTTTAAGCCACAAATAAGAAGCATCGTTATTTTTATCTTAAGTGTGGAATACCATGTATATCTACCATGAAGGAGAAACATTTCACTCTCATTTTCCGATGTCTACTTTAAGATCATACATTTTCAGTGAATTTTTGTGTGTGTGTGTGTGTGTGGTTTTTGGCCGGGACTGGGTTTGAACCCACCACCTCTGGCATAAGGGGTCGGCGCCCTACTCCTTTGAGCCACAGGCGCCGCCCCTTTCAGTGAATTTTTAGACTCTCCTATACCTTGACAACATGTACATTTATTATTATACTTGAAGATAAAGTACATTTTGAAGTAAATGTTTATTTCATCCACTTAATCTTTACCAAAATAAATAGAAAGAATTTTTTAACAGACTAGTGGCAACAAGTTTGGGCACTGGGCTCCTGGGTTCAATTTTCAGCTGTTATTTACTAGTAAGATTACTTTGGGTAAGAGATTTGTCCTCTCTGCCATATTTTCTTCATCCATAAAATGGGGACAATGATAGGATCTAACTTGGAAATGGGTATGAAGAATTAATAAAGTGCATTGGTCAGGATATGTGATAGTTGGCAATAAGCAAAAATATCTATTGCTATTATCTTAAAAGACAAATAACAATAGAAACAATATTTGGCAAGATCTTCATTCATAAATGTTAGAGTTATTCTTAAGAAACGTCTGGCTAAAAGAATGCAGGAAAAAAAAACTTCAATATTAAAATAAAAAAATACCTGAAAAGATAATCTCCAAATAAAACCAACTATTCACTTTTAATGTTATAAAAAGAAAGTATCTAAAATATACAAACAGGCTCGGCGCCTGTGGCTCAAGCAGCTAAGGCGCCAGCCACGTACACCTGAGCTGGCGGGTTCAAATCCACCCTGGGCCCGCCAAACAACAATGACGGCTGCAACCAAAAATGGCCGGGCGTTGTGGTGGGCGCCTGTAGTTCCAGCTACTTGGGAGGCAGAGGCAGGAGACTCGCTTGAGCCCAGGAGTTGGAGGTTGCTGTGAGTTGTGATGCCATAGAACTCTATCCAGGGTGACAGCTTGAGGGTCTGTCTCAAAAAAAAAAAAAAAAAACCTAAAAAATAAAATATACAAACAATAGTTTGAGCTGAATTCATGGAAAAGATACCCAAGAAAATAAAGAAAACAGATAAAAGACAATTAAGTGCATACACTAAGAATAACTGGTCAAATAGATAAACTGAACTGTCAATTCCAAAAATTCCAAAGTCTGATCCACATGTGTTTCAACAACCAATAGTAGAGGCCGAGGTTTGCAAGGTGACAGCTGTGTCATTGGAGGGTAAGTATTCACTAAATTACTTTTTCCTAGATCAAATTTCACAAGTAGGTTGAAGAAATACATTTATATGGAAACTGAGACACTAAACACCAAAAACTAGAAAGTCAACTACACACAGAAAAAGTGCAGCAAAATTGATCAAGTCAGCTAAAACTTTACTCAGACTTTTACCATCTATGATAAGCTAGACCGTGGTAAGCCATAAGAGTTACAAAGAAGGTAGTCCCCATCCTTAAGTTTCTTAGCCTAATGCAATAAATATTCAAAGTCTAAATTTTGGTACAGCTCTTTTGTTTCACTGAATTTTTTAAAATTTCTGAATATTAAAGTGGTACAAATGTTATTACATAGGTATCTTGTAAAATGTTTAAGTCAGAGCTTTTGGTGTGTCTGTCACACATAAATTACACCATAGGTAAGTTTTATTCCGCACCTCTCCCCACGACCTCCCCCCTTCTTGGTTTCCAGGGTCCTTTATGTCTCTTTGTGCCCATGTGTACCCATCATACAGCTCCCACTAACTAGTGAGAACATATGTGTCTTTGATGGGGTAACATGTAGGATGGGCACCTGAAGAGGGTATAAAAGGATTCCCCGTGAAGGTCATAGCTAATGGGGAGGCGAGCAGAATCACAGTGAGCTGGGGAAAGAGGTGAGAGCAGCAGAAAGAGTCCTCTAGGCAAAGGGAACAAACAGCATGTGCAAAAGGTATATTAGATTCCTACTCCCTGCTCCAGTCTTCGATTCTTACCATGGCATTAAGGGCCCTATATGGACTGGCCCCAACTCATGTCCTACAACCAACAGAATCTATGCTTATTATTGCAAAGGCAAACAACAATAGTACCACATATTTTGCAAGACCATCCACTTCCTGCCCTCCAGACACTCTGGTCTCATTTCTGTCCTTAACTATGTCAAGCACATTCCCACTTGAAAGCCTTTATCTGCACTGTTCCCTTGGCCGGGATGCTCATCCACCAGGTATGTGCAAAGCTCATTTTATTCAAATGTCAGTTCTCCAGGAGGTCTTCCCTGAGCCCTCTTACTGACTTATCTTCAGCAAGTCTATTTTTCTTTCTAGCACTAACCACTGCTGGTCTCATACTACATTGCATCTCCCCTTATGGCCGGCCTCTTCAACTGGAATGCAAGCTCTGTGAAGACAGGTGCATTTCAAGTGCCCATAACTGTGCTTGGCATGTGGTAAGGGTTCAATATATATTTGCTAAACAATTAACGAATTAATAAATCTCTTAAAGGCAGAGAGGGCCCTTAGGTGGTCCCGAGACATATAGTTCAGTCTGACTGGACCATTGGATGGAAAGGAAGATGCAATAAAAGATGGGGCTAGAGTAAGACTGTTTTCTGGAGGAACTAGCAACTTTTTTTGACTGTTATTATCTTGCTATCCTATCCGTCCCATTAGCAACACTAGTTTTCTATCAGACATATTCAATTACTGCTAATCCCAGCTCCATAGTGTGGTTCCCCAGATCCAGACACATACACTGTAGTCAGAGAACAGCATGCAGAATGCCCTGGTCTCCGTCCATGCAAGTGACAGGCATGTTTTTGGCAGCATAGAACCTTGGCGTTTGAAGGGTCCATCATGGTTATCTGAATACCTACCACCTGTTAGAATTTTACAAAAGGAACTAAGAAAGCAAAAGAAAACAGCCAGCAACAAAATATAAACACACACTCAAGTATACAAATGGAGTTGCTGACTCCTTTCCATTCAGAAGCGTGTGAGTCCGATGAGGGATTTTCTACCTTTCAATATAGATTACAAGTGATAGGAGAACTAGTGCAAATTAGGACATTAAATGGTGAGATAATATCAGCTCCAGAAACACAGGCAAATAGAACCGGGCCAGAGAGCAAAACACAGAAAGGTCAGAATGGAGGGTGCTCAGCAATATTGTGTTCATATCAGGAATGGCTATTTTGTCTGTAGGCTTTTACCACACCCCAGAGGTCCTGAGCTAAATACTTCAGTACACGACAGTTTATCTTCTTTTTTTTTTTTTTTTTTTTGGCCGGGGCTGGGTTTGAACCTGCCACCTCCAGCATATGGGGCCGGCACCCTACTCCTTGAGCCACAGGTGCCTCCCCACAGTTTATCTTTTTAATCCCCACAACCATCACTGTTCCTCCCTCATTTATGAGGACATTGAACTTTACAAAGTTCAGGTGGCAGGGCTGGAGTTCACACTCTGGTTCTCAGTCATCACACCACTTAACTGGAGCACTCAGACACGCCCCTGCCCCTACCCCCCACCTACTCTTACAGCAGGCTCTTTCATGTAACCCAGAGGTATCTGTCAACTCCTTCAAGCCTTGTAAGGCAACCAGGGATAGCAGGGATAGGAGTCATTGCTTCTGCATTCATTTCTCTGGTGGATACCCTGGAAGGATGGGAAAGAGGCCAGGGAAGTAGCAGATCAGCTCAGAGACAGACCACTGGGGGGATTTAAGACCCACCAACTGAATTTTCCTGAGATACAGAATATATTCATCTCTTCAAAAGAGCTGAGAGATTATTCCTCGCAGACATCCTGCTCTCTGAAGTTCGGTCACTGCTCTTCCCCGGGCCTGCCCCTGAGCGTCCCCTGCACGTGGCACTGCTTATTTAGCCATTCACAAGCCTGAACCTCTGAGTTACACAACAGCAATTACAAGGAGGAAAAGGGTATCTGAATCATTTGATGACAAACATCAATCTGTCCTTTTGTTTTTATTTCTAGAGTTTTGTTAAATCAACTTAAATATAGAAAATAATATTTAAATAAGTTCTTTATTAAGAATCTTATGAAATAGACTTAATTTCTGGCAATGAGAAAAGCAAATGGCTGAGAGTTTTCCCATGTGAAAAGGAACAATTATATAATCAGCCCACGTGGAGAAACCAGGCTGAAGTCAACACGATGAAAGACTGAAATAGCCCTGCTTCTCTCTATAAGTCAAGACTGCACAGGGATTTCAGGTGGGACATACTTCTCATACAGCCTCTGTCCTCTCATGAAGGCCTTCACTTCGTTGTCCAGTGGGAAGGTGCCGTCATCTTTTCTAAAGCGGTAGAAGAGTTTGACATCCTTGAATTCCTTGTGCTCATCACACACTGAAAAACAATATGCACAGAGAAGCATGTGAGAAAAATATCACTGATTCAACTATTGATTCAAGTGATCAATAATTCAGTGATTATTCTTCAGTGATACAAGGTGCTAATAAAGAACTCTCTCTAATTCTTCAAGCACACAAGTATCTGCTATGTAAATTAATACAAGTATTTACACAGAACCTGGTACAGAGTAAATGCTCAGTATTATTAGCATCACCATCATCATTATTGTTACCTATTAAGAGGTTCACAGAATTCAATTCATCATTCCACAAACTCTTTTTTGAGACTCACTTTGTGCCCTGGGTAGAATGCCTTGGCATCCTAGCTCATGGCAACCTCAAATTCTTGGACTCAGGAGATCCCTTTACCTCAGCCTCCTGGGTGGCTGGGACTACAGGTGCCTGCCATAAAGCCTAGCAAGTTCTATTTTTTTTTAGTAGAAATTGGGTCTTGCTCTTGCTTAGGCTGGTCTCAAACTCCTGACCTCAAGCAATCCTCCTGCCTCGACGTCTGAGAATGCTAGGATTACAGCCAGGAGTCACTATGTTTGGCCCCCGACAAACTCTTTTTGAGTATGATATTGGGCTATGAATCAGCCCCAAAGAATGTGAAGTCTAGTGACATGAGGTGAAATGTCAACAAGTGATTAAAACAAAGTGTGACAAGGCTAAAAAGGTAAGGAAAAAGCCCAGTGTGAGCACAAAGGAGGAGAACCCCCCCATCCCAGGAACATAGGAACTTGGCTTTGAGAAATAGAAGCTTCCCTGAGGAATGTGCATGTGAAGTGGAAGCATGAAGGATGACAGAATGAGTAGTAATTGGGCCAAAGTGAAGAGAAAGGTATTCTAGCCCAAGATAACAAAAGCATGTGCAAAGGTTGAGGATAGGGTGTTAGATTTCAAGGAGACATGTTCATGAATGTTCACCAAACCATCAAAAGTAACAGAATATGCAGCACCTACCCAAATGTACATCAATAAACATAAGATAGCCTAATTATACATGAACAAACAAGAGATACACTATCTACATGGATTAATCCCATAGTATGTTGGTTAAGTTGCAGAAGAGTAAACATACATATCTGTAAGGATTTAAAACACATAAAATGGCTAGGCACAATGGCCTATTCTGTAATCTCTGGATTTTGGGAAGCCAAGGCAAGAGGGTTGCTTGAAGCCAGGAGTTAAGACCTCATCTCTACAAAAACAGAAAAATTAGCCTAGTGAGGTGGCATGTGCCTATGGTCCCAGCTAATTGAGAGGCTGAGGCAGAGGATTGCTTGAGCCCAGGAGTTCAAGGTTACAATGAGCTATGATCATGCCACTGCTCTCCAGCCGGGGAGACAAAGTGAGGCCCTCCCAAAAAACAAGCAAACACAAAAATATATAATACAATATGTTGCTTAAAGATGTATATGTAGAAAGGAAATACAAAGAAGTACATGCCCAAATGCCTCTTGGAGGGAAGAAGAGAGTGCAATTAGGGAGAGATACACAAGAGACAAGACAAAGTAAAACATTTTATTCTTAAGTGTATATGTTATGAGAAGATGTAGTCCTTTGTTTTCTCTCAAGTCACCTTGACTGTTGCCTATTTACTCACCATGATGAATAATGCCCCGGTCTGCTAATTTCTGCATGAGTTTAATTGCCGTCTCTCTGTCAGAAGCCTCTTTGTGTTCAATCAGCCAGTCAATCAGTTCTTTTGCAACAAAACAGTTTGGATAGGTCTTGAGATGATGTCTTCTATCTTTAATAACCTTTTCTTCATGCAGCCTGAGTCTGGAAGAAAAATTAGTAATCACTTTAGGAATGTTGATGACAGCACAAATTATTAAACCATCTCAGAGAGCAATAACAGAACAGAAGCTCTAAATGGTTGGAGGTCATTAACTATCTTTAGGTGATTTCCATGTTGTCAGAGCTCAAAGGCTCCAGGAAGTGATTGCACCCTCTAATCTAGAGATGGTACAGGTAAATGAGAGAAGGAAACAACCACAGCCAATCTAGAACTCTTTTGCCACTGAGAAGAGTGAGAAAAGCTCTCTCACATCCTACTCTCACTTACTCCTCTGCCTTTCCCTCGCCATGTGTAAGGTTACTCCTTCAACCAACCAAAAAACAAAAACTCTAGAAACTTGGTGGAAATAAGGTACCCCCTCCTCATCACAAATTGCTCAGGGTCTACCATCCTTGCATTCATTCATATAAGCATTAATGAGTGCCTACTATCTATCTCTTAGGTGCTACTGGACATTACAGATATAAATCAAAAAATACACAGACAGGCACTGATTTCTGCATTCTGGTCTAGATGCTTCTGGTCTTAGTGGGGCCCATCTAGGAGGGAGTACTACAGACCTCCAAATGTTGGACAATGGGATTCAGCAGAGAAATGAGTCCCCCATTCTTCTTTTATCTGTAATTCACACTTCCCAACTGCTCTTCTACCATCCACTGTCCACATGTCTACCTTATTCCTCAATCTGGACTTTGGGGAACCTCCTCCCAAAAAGACATTAGAAGAAAATGCCAAGTACAGAAATTTTTTTCAAGAAGTGGAAGCTCTAGAACAGGAAGGTTTTTTGAATAAGAAGAACCAATCCCCTATCAAGGCACCTAAGTTGCACTCAGAACCTCCAAAGAAAGCAGAAACTCCTGGGGAAGGATGGCACTTGGAAGATCCCTTCCTTCCCCCAAAAGAAGAAGACAGTTGCCTCTAACAGCAGGTCAGAACAGTCCATGGACAAGAAAGCACAGCTGTGTCTTGGCTGACTCATATCCCTTTGAAGAAGGCTGATTCTGTAACTAAAGTAGATTTGCTGGGGGAGCCCCACAGTGCCCTTCCAAAGATTAAGAGCCATTCAACCCACTCCCAAAAGAAGGACATTTAGAAGGAATTCTCTCAGAAGAAACCTCCTCAGAAGAATGCTTTACTGAACTCCACTCAAGCTAACTCAGAGAACAGATGCCCTGGACCTTGATTTGATGTAGTATTATCAACTATAATGGAGATGTGCTTTAAAATGAATATATCCTTCCCCGCTGCCACATTGTGGATGACCAGACCTGATGGAGTGGTACCAGGAAATAGAACATGGCAAATGTCATAATCTTCAAGATTGCTTGAGATCAGATCTTGAAGATACTCACAGGGAAGTTAGTGGTGGGGCATGCTGTCCGCAGTGACTTCAACACCCTTCAATACTTTCACCCCAAATCACTCACCTGTGACACCTCCTATATCTTTTCCTCAAGCAGGAGCTGACTGCCTAGACAATGCCACTGTGTCTCTGAAGAGTGTCACCAAGAACCTGCTGAACTCAGACATCCAGGTTGGTAAAAATGAACATTGCTCTGTGAAAGATGCCCAGGCCACCATGGAGCTGTATAAATTGGATAAAGTCAAGTAGGAATAGCATCGGACCCAGAATTCCCCCCACCAAAGACTAGCAGCAGTGGGGATTTGGTGATGTGAGAGGCAGAGGCAGGCACCAGGAGAAATGGCAGTGGACCAATGGATAGCTCTCCTAGCCCCACATATCTGGAAACTAGAATTTTTAGGGAAAAGAGAAGTTCTACCCTAGGCTTAATATCAATTGAATTTTACCTTGCGTGTTGTGTCCTGTGCCATTAAATGTCCCATGGATATGGGAGTCTCCAAGTCAGAACCCAGCCCTATACTGTTTACCTCTTAAATGGTGCTAACCAGAGGTCTCAGGGTGCTTTATGCCAGTCAAGCTTTTTGACTATCAAGGGCAAGGCACACTGGGAAATGTAGTTTCCCAAACTGCTTTACCATTAGGATGACTATGTGTATCATTTTATGCTTTTTGTTTTTGAGCAATTAACAACACTCTCTTTCATTCTCAAAAGTATCCCAGTTGGATAATAAATTGTATGGTCACGTTATGCATCACAGACTCTGCTTTTGGCTCAGAGTCTCTATCTGTATCAGGATAATTGCCTGGACTTCCAGAGGAGGTGTGGCTGGTGAGATTTAGTTCTCTTTATGGTTACAAGGCAGTAAAGGTAAAAGTATAGCTTGGAAATCAACTTTTTTGACCTGAGGAAGCATTTTCTTTCCTAAGGTAAGAGAGGATTTATTCAATTTAGATTCTGCTTGGAAGGTTAAAAAAGAATTTAAAGTATTTTAATGGTTTTAGTCTTGGTTAATTTAGTCTTTAGTCTTAATGGTTTTTACCTTACTAAACCAAGTCTCTAAAAACTCAAACTATTCTCTTGACAAATTTTTATAACATAAAAGCAAAAAAAAAAAAAAAACTACAGATGAAGATTTTTGCCTTTGCAGGCCTTATTTCCTAGTAGGGGCAATAGCTAATTTTCTTGTCAGGCTGACTTACTAGGTTCCAAGTACTGGTGGGAACACTTTACAATGACTGATTCACTTAATGCTCAAAGCAACCTCATCAGAAGCTATTATTTGTATCTTCTTCTTCTTTTTTTTCTTTTACAGCAGAGAGAACTAAAGCCTCAGAGAGATTATTTAAGTGACTTGCCTGACACCATATAGCTAACAAGTGTTGAAAATTAGGTTTGAACCCTGGTGCTCTTGCTTAGACTCCACATACTGTCTCTAGCTAGGGAGGAATAAGTACAAAGTCTGTGAGAGATGGGTTAAAACTGTTGGACAATAAAATATATACACATAAATTATTTACAGGCCAATGAATTAGTGTAGAGAAAAGTGTTTGACCTGGGGCTTCCCCTATTTTCTCAAAAACTTTCTCAAAAGAATCTTAACTCTGTTTTTTAAAATAAGATTCTTGATCAGCAGAACAAGATGGTGGACAAGAAGGATTGTTTAGCAGAACTCTCCTAGAATGACTGGGAAAAAAGAGAGAACCCAGCCATAACTGGTGCAGGGATCTTACCTAGAGTCAGCTCAGGGAGCACAGTGAGGAGGTGGTAAGCTAGATACAGTGTATGATCTGGAGTGGTGAAATTCTGATGACTTAGACAAGTGACTGCAACCAGCTGGGATTGGCTGGCCCCTCTCATGGAGGTTTGGGATGGGAGGAAGCCTTTCTGGAGTTCTGAGTTGTTGGGGGCAACTGTGCATTGAGTGGAAAGCTTGGAAGAGTAGGCACACTTGAATGGTATACAACAACCAGATCTGAAAGTCAGCAAGTGTGGATTTCCTATAGGTTTGGTGGCTGGAAAGAAAACCGTACTGAGAAGGTCACAGTGACCAGGGGCCTTCCATTGTGGGAAGATTGTGAGAAGACCTTAGCAGGGACCTAAGGCATGGTCATCTTAATTCCTGCCAGGATCAGAACTCCACTTTTGGGATAGGCTGAAGGACTCCCACACCCTACAGGAATTGGTGTCAGGGGGCACTACGGGATCTGCTCCTGAAAGATTCTTGTGAGCTTTAATGTCTCACCCTAGCAAGGTCTGAATGTGGAAAAAACAATCAGGCGATCACTGAAGGCAACTAAGTTTAGAATAAGGACCATAGAGGTTATGCTCTGCATCTCCTAAAAAAAATACAGTGCCACCTGTGTTCCACAACATATTGTCATCAAGAGCAAGGACTTCTGTTTATTTGGCCACAAGGAAGAGTTTGGCTTTGCCTTGGCTGAGGCCACTTCAAGACCTAAGCTCTGAGACAAGGTAATTTGAAGCTAAGCAGGAAGTGAGAAGGAAAAAGGACAAGGAGGTGAACAAGAAGAAAGAACACATGAGGAAGAATCAACAGAAAAATTCAGGCAACATGAAAAACCAATACAGAGGAACTCCCCCAAGGGACCATCAGGCAACTACTGCAGAAGACTTCACCTATAAAGAATTAATGGACTTGACAGAAAGGGAATTTAAAATATGGATGACAAAGACAATAACAGGAATGGATGAGAAAATGGAAAGACAGAACCAAAAGTTGGACAAAAGATATGTAGAATACAGAAAGGATATGGTGGAGCTTAAGGAAATAAAGGAGACAATCAGGGAATGTAAAGATGCAGTGGAAAGTATCAAAAATAGGTTAGAGCATGGAGAAGAAAGAATCTCAGAGTTAAAGGATAAAGTTTTCAAGTTAATCCAGGTAGTTAAAGAGGCAGAAAAGAAGAGAGAGAAAGAAGAGGTACTTAGAGAACTATGAGACTCCATGAAGCATTCAAACATATGAATAATAGGGATTCCTGAAGGGGAAGAAGACTGTCCCAAAGGAATGGAAGCCCTACTGGAGACTATCATAAATGAAAACTTCCCAAGTTTTACTAAAGACCTTTACACACTCCTTTCAGATGGATATTGAATACCAGGTCATCTCAACTCAAACAGAGCCTCTCCAAGACATATTGTAATGAACGTGTACAAAGCCAAGATGAAAGAAAAAATTCTGCAAGCAGCCAGGAGTAAGTGCAAACTGATCTACAGAGGGAGAGCCATTAGGATGACAGCAGATTTTTCAACTGAAACCTTCCAAACCAGAAGAGCATGGTCACCCACCTTCAACACTCTTAAACAAAACAATTTTCAGCACAGAATTCTGTATCCTGCTAAAATAAGCTTTAAAATTGATAGAGAAATAAAATCTTTTTTGGATATACAAGCACTGAGGAAATTTGCCACAATAAGACTAGCTCTACAGGAAATACTTAGACCTATTCTCAACACTGACTATCACAATGGACCACCAGCAAAGTAAACACCCAGAAGCTAAAAGCCAAAACTTAGCTTCCACAATGATGCAAAAGATAAAACTACACAATGGACTGTCACAAAATAAGATGAATAGAACTCCGCTATGCTTATCAATTCTCTCAATAAATGTCAATAGACTAAATTCACCACTAAAGAGGAACTGTCTGGCTGATTCAATAAAAAAGCACAAGCCATCCACATACTGTCTCTAGGGGATACACCAAGCCTTGAAAGACAACTCAAGACTCAGGGTTAAGGGATGGAAAACAGTATTTCAAGGAAATGGAAATCAGAATAAAGGAGGAGTTTTGATCTTATTTTCAGATACAAGTGGATTTAAAGCAACTAAAATTAAGAAAGACAAAGAAGGACACTTTATACTGGTCAAAGGAACAAACAATACAACAAGAAGACATTTCAATTTTAAATATTTACACACCCATCTTAAATGCTCCCAGATTTATGAAATAGACCCTGATGGGTCTGAGAAATATGATATCCCATAACACTATAATATCCGGGAACTTTAACACCCCTCTGATAGAACTGGACAGATCCTCTAACAGAAACCAAACAAAAATGCAAAGGACTTAAATGTGACCCTAAAATAAATGGGATTAATAGACATATACAGAATATACCATCCCAAAGCTAAAGAATATACATTTTTCTCGTCAGTCCATGATACACACTCCAAAATCGGCCATACCCTAGGATACAAATCAAACCTCAGCAGAATTAAAAGAATAGAAATTATACCATGTATCTTCTCAAACCACAAGGCAATAAAGATGGAAATCAACTCCAGCAAAAACATTTATCCCCACACAAAGGCTTGGAAATGAAACAACTTTATGCTGAACAATAGTTGGGTTTAGAAAGAGATAAAGGAGAAAATTGTTAAAGTCCTCAAACAACAACAATGAAGACACAAGTTACCAAAACCGGGGGATACAGCAAAAGCTTCAGAAGAGGGAATTTATTGCATTAGATGCCTACATTCCAAAAACAGAAAAAGAGTACATCAACAAACTCATGAACCATCTTATGGAATTGGAAAAAGAAGAACAATCTAATCCCAAACCCAGCAGAAGAAAAGAAATAAGCACAATTAAACCAGAGATTAATGAAAATCAAATTCAGTGGTTAGGGTGCCAGTCACATACACTGGGGCTGGCAGGTTTGAACCCACCTGGGCCTTCTAAACAACAATGACAACTACAACAAAAAAAATAGCCAGGTTGGCTCGGTGACTGTGGCTCAACGGGCTAAGGCACCAGCCATGTACACCTGAGCTGGCAGGTTCGAATCCAGCCCAGGCCCACCAAGCAACAATGACAGCTGCAACCAAAAAATGGCAGGTGCCTGTAATCCCAGCTACTTGGGAGGTGGAGGCAGAAGACTCACTTGAGCCCAGGAACTGGAGTTTGCTGTGAGCTGTGATGCCACAGCACTCTATCCAGGGTGAGAGCTTGAGGCTCTGTCTCAAAAAAACAACAAAAAAAAATAGCCAGGCATTGTGGTGGGTACCTATAGTCCCAGCTATTTAGGATACTGAGGCAAAAGACTTGCTTAACCCCAAGAATTTGAGGTTGCTGTGAGCTGTGATGGCACAGCAGTCTACCAAGGGTGATGTAGTAAGATTCTGACTCAAAAAAAAAAAAAAAATCTCTAATAACCTCAATCAGAAATGAGAAAGGGGAACTAACAAATGCCACAGAGAAACAAGAGGTCTTCTCTTAGTATTAAAAGAAACTCTATGCCCAGAAATTTGACAATGTGGAGGAAATGGATCAATACCTGGAATCACACCCTCTCTCTACACTTAACCAAGAATTTGAGGTTGAGTTATGATGCCAGGGTACTCTACCCAGGGTGACAGAATGGGACTTTGTCTCAAATAATAATAATAGTAATGATAATAATGAATAATTAATTAAATAAATTTTTTAAAAAATGAATTAGATGAACTATGAGGTCAAGTCCTTTCTATTTCACCCACCTGGCTTCTCTGTTCTTTCTCCTCTAGGGAAAATTAGTTGTGTAGCTTTATTTTATTTTATTTCTTTCTTTTTAGAGACAGAGTTTCACTTTGTCACCCTCAGTAGAATGCTGTGGCGTCACAGCTCACAGCAACCTCCAGCTCTTAGGCTTAGGCGATTTTCTTGCCTCAGCTTTCCAAGTAGCTGGGACTACAGGTGCCCGCCACAACACCCAGCTATTTTTTTGTTGTGGCAGTTTGGCCGGGGCCAGGTTCGAACCCACCACCCTCAGTATATGAGGTCGGTGCCCTACTCACTGAGCTACATGGCCACCCAGTGTAACTTTATTTTAGGGAGTGCCTGAAACATAATGTTAACTTATTTTATTTTTTCCCATGGAAGATACTTTGACCCATGTGCTTGATGCCAGATTGGCCTTCACATGATGAGGAAATGCAAAGTGTAAAGATTATAAATTGGTAAAGCTGGTGGAGTCAAACCAAAGAATAGAATCTCCCTCTCCCAGTACTGGACAAAATAATAATAATAATAAAAGTAAAACAGCAAAAATTGGACTAGACATGGCCAAAGAAGGAGAAGTACAAAAGCTAAGTTCATATATATATATATATATTTTTTTTTTTTTTTTTTTTTTTAATTTGCAGTCAAGGAATAAACAGGAAATTCTGAAACAATGAGATAAGGTAATTAGACTGTCACTATCCAGAGTCTTGTTGCTAAGTCAATGAAATCCTCAGAATTTTCATTAATAACTCTCAAGTTTAGGCTCAGTGCCTGTGGCTCAACTGGCTAAGGCGCCAGACACGTACACCTGAGCTGATGGCTTCAAATCCAGCCCAGGCCGCCAAACAACAATGACGGCTGCAACCCAAAACGGCCGGGCATTGTGGCGGGCGCCTGTAGTCCCAGCTACTTGGGAGACAGAGGCAAGAGACTCGCTTGAGCCCAGGAATTGGAGGTTGCTGTGAGCTGTGATGCCACAGCACTCTATCCAGGGTGATGGCTTGAGGCAAAAAAAACTCTCAAGTTTAAAGGGAAAACAAAATAAAACACAAGAACAGAATTTTCTGTCTTCTTATTAGGAGATAGTAGAAATGGCTGCAGGGAAATGAGGAAGGCAATGAAGGAAATGAAGAAGTAGACCTTTTCTCTAAAAGTGAAGCCTCCCAGATTCAACAGTAAATTAGGGGACCAGTCCAAGGGCCAAAATATCCCTCCAAAGTAGGGAGATCTACTTCTGACTATGTGAGGTGAACATTGCGACAGGAAATTCAACAAAATCTTAGAAGCAAGACTCTCTCCTCATCCTGGACTCTTTTGAGTTGTAAAAAAAAATGGAACAAATAATCAGCTACCAAAATTTAGCTCAGAAGAGAAAATAACGTTCTGTCATAACTTAGGAAGGGCCAAGAAGATGTCACCTGCCTTACGTCTGAGCACAAATAGAATAGGGATAACCGAAAGTATGGACAGAACTGTCTGCCTTAAGCATAAACATAATGAAAAAAAAGCAAAGAGCTATAAATAATGATATTAAAAGAAAAAAAGAACAAAAAAAAGAAGGAAGAGAAGAAAGAGACCATCTAAGAGACAAAAGAAAGCAGTTCCAGAAACAGAAAGAGGGCGGCACCTGTGGCTCAGTAAGTAGGGCACCAGCCCCATATTCCGAGGGCAGAGGGTTCGAACACTGTCTCGGCCAAACTGCAACAAAAAAATAGCTGGGCCTCGTGGCGGGCGCCTGTAGTCCCACTTTTTTGGGAGGCTGAGGCAAGAGACTCCCTTAAGCCCAAGAGCTGGAGGTTGCTGTGAGCTGTGACGCCACAGCACTCTACCGAGGGTGATAAAGTGAGACTCTGTCTCTAAAAATAAAAAAAAGAAAGAAATTACCCCCCCAAAATTCTGAGCTATAAAAAGTAAAAACACTGACAAAGAACTCAAATTTAATCAAATAAGAACTCACAGATAAAATGATTATGAAAAGGGTTTTACCAAACAAACCAAAGTCAGACAACACCAGTATCAACTGCATTACAAAGACAAATTACACAGCTGAAAACTGAAACATGATTGAAAAAAGAGTATAATAAAATAAGGGAGAAAAACAAAGTAATTAAAGCAGATAAAAAATGTTAGTAGTTATGGAGATCATTAAAAAAACTACTAAATTAATTTCTAATATTTCATCAATATTCATAGTAAGCAGTGATTTTCAACCTGCGTGCCACGGCACACTGGTGTACTGTGAGAGGATCTTAGGAGTGATGCAAAAGTTTTGCAAGATCATTAATTAAATTATTTCAAAAGAACTTCAAAGCATAAGTATATCTTTTGTTTACTTTTTAAAAATTAACATAATTTAAACATGCTGCAAAGTTAAACTATAGGTTCAAGTGTGCTGTGGGATAAAAAAGGTTGAAAAACACTGATAGTAAGTCTAATCAAAACCACATGAAACAACCACCAGCACACAGCTTTAAGGAAGGTGTGCGTGATTTTCAGAGCCAAACAGGTCGCAGAAGTGTTTTACAGGAACTCTATGAGGCTCAGGTTTTCCTTAGATAGGGTGAGGCCATGTTCTAGTTCCAGGATGATGTTTCAGGAAGTTCAGAAGCACCAACCCTCCTAATGGGCATTCATTCTACTCTTTGTTCATTTTAGAGTATCACAGGTTTTACCCAAAACCATCAGTCCCAAGGAAAGACAGGAAAACAGGCCTAAAAATACAAAGGCTTGATGATGGCCCTGGCACTGCCAGTCATTCTCCACCTGGCAGACCCCCAAGCATCGCAGTTCTCATTGGTCAAATGAAGATAATTGTATACCACTATGGGTAAGCACAGTTTTAACTGCTTTATGAGCATATTCCTCAAAACAACTCCCCGAGGCAATTAATTGTGAAATCACAAAGGATACCTATGCAGAGTTGTAATTATTAATAATAGGGAGCCCTAATTTAAAAATGAAAACGCGTTTATGTAGGTATGCTAAAGTCATCACATGAATCCCGATAGTTAAAGTCAGCGACAACACTGAGTAGTTTGTTTAACATGCTCAAAGTGGCAGAATGCAAAACACTAATTCTTAGATGTGATGTCTGTCAGGAATCCAAGAATAATGAAGACCGATGTATTTAGAAATTGAAATGTGGAACGAGCTGCTATATAATTTGGTGGAGGAGGAATACATTATGAGCCAAGAGAAGAGATTTAGCTCCTGTAAACTTTCCAACTTAAGAAAAAATTATTAGGTAGTGTTTATCTTTAAATGTTACAGAATAGAACCTTTCAGTTATTATCCTGCCATGACCCCTAAGCTTAGCACTAATTCTTCAACATTCCTGATTTCCACTGATTCCTTGCAAGGGAGAAAGGGGAGAAGCACCACGGTGTTCCTTCAGCCCCACCAGCGCCTGGTACATTTCCATGTTCAAGAAAACTGAGTAGAAATTGATGGAAGGGAAAGAACTTTGGATCCAAAATATAGCCTAGAATTGATATTTTTAGACATGTTACCAGGGGTTAAAAATGTACAATAACTGCTATCACCTTTTTTCTGCTATAGTCAGAATCACAGAATCCCAATACAGATAAGAAATTTTACACTGCAACAGGAGACCAAGGTATTGTCTGACATGGTGAGTACTTAATAAATATTTGGTGAACAGATAAATGTAGAAGGATACTTACTAATAGAAATGATGTCATTTTCTTTCCTTTTTTTTTTGTTTTTAGACAGAGTTTCACTTTATTGCCCTCGGTAGAGTGCCGTGGCGTCACAGCTCACAGCAACCTCCAGCTCCTGGGCTTAGGTGATTCTCTTGCCTCAGCCTTCCAAGTAGCTGGGACTACAGGTGCCCACCACAATTCCCGGCTATTTTTTTGTTGCAGTTTGGTGGGGGCCGGATTTGAACCCCGCCACCTTCGGTATATGGGGCCGACGCCCTACTCACTGAGCCACAGGTGCCGCCCGAAATAATGTCATTTTCATAGGAGGGGTATGTTTCTCGCTACCACATCAGGGGTTCCTATCCTACAATTTAGTAACTATTTATTATCATGGAATGTATCTAAGTCTTTTTTAAAAGAACTGTATTTTTACATCTAGGGCAATCACTTTCCAAAGTTTAGATCCCTGTTGGTTGGGGGTAAGGGGTGTTTAAAGCCTTTCCTTTAATTTGAACTAAACTTCTCTCTAATTTTCACAGTATTTTTTTTTTTTTTGAGACAGAGCCTCAAACTGCCATCCTGGATAGAGTGCTGTGGCATCACAGCTCACAGCAACCTCTAATTCCTGGGCTCCAGCAAGTCTCCTGCCTCTGCGTCCCAACTAGCTGGGACTACAGGTGCCCACCACAATGCCCAGCTATATTTTTGGTTGCAGCCGTCATTGTTGTTTGGCGGGCCTGGGCTGGATTCGAACCCGTCAGCTCAGGTGTACGTGGCTGGCGCCTTAGCCCATTGAGCCACAGGTGCCGAGCCTTTTTTTTTTTTTTTTTTTTTTTTTTGAGACAAAGTTTTACTTTGTCACCCTGGGTAGAGTACTATGGTGACACAGCTCACAGCAACCTCAGACTCTTGGGCTCAAATGATTCTCTTGTCCCAGCCTACCAAGTAGCTGGGACTATAGGCACTTGCCACAATACCCTGCTAGTTTTAGAGACAGGGTCTTGCTCTTGCTTAGGCTGGTCTTGAAACCATGAGCTTCAGCAATCCACCTGAGTTGGCCTCCCAGAGTGTTAGGATTGAGAGTGTGAGCCACCACACCTGGCCTAATTTTCACAAATTTTAATACACAAATACACATGAATATCTCCAAGGAGAGAGTGGAATAAGCAATATTTCAAATTCTTGTTGAAATGGGGAAACCTTTACAGAGCTGAGCCTCTGGTGGAACAGCATCCTCTGAAGAGACTCCACAGAATGCTAAACTACTGGCTAAATGCACGCTTTGTTTTTTCCATTTTATTTTTTTAGAGATCGTCTCCTCACTTTGTCACCCCGCTGGAGCAGTGTTCTGATCCTAGCTCACTGGTACCTTGAACTGCTGGGCTCACGTGCCACCACACCTAGCTAATTTTTTTAAATTTTGTAGAGACAAGAGTCTCTCTGTGTTGCTCAGGCTGGTCTTGAATACCTGGCCTCAAGAGATCGCCCCTGCCTTGATCTCCCAAAGTACTGTACCAGGCCTCCAGCGTTTTTTTTTTTTTTTTTGCAGTTTTTGGCCCGGACTGGGTTTGAACCCACCACCTCTGGCATATGGGGCCGGAGTCCTACTCCTTTGAGTCACAGGCGCCGCCCACTCCACACGTGTAAATGTTGCATTTTGCCAGGACTCTTCAGTCACATTGTCTGCCATGCCCAACATCTTTTTCTACTTAAAATTACCTTCCATACTTGACTCATGTTAGGCAGGGCTCAAAACCCAGTGCCTAGTCCTTGGCCTACAGGCAGGTGCTCCTGGCCTACGGGGAGGTGGGGTGGTCCCTGCACAAAACCAGGGGAAGTAAATGGGGAGACCAAGGACATAAGATGTTCTCTAGTCCACGTGACAGCAATTAGCTAATCCAAGCCAAATGGCTCTTGCCAAGATTTAAACCAGAGCTGAAGTTTCCAAATGCAATTTATGCCATTAAACATTTCCTTGAAATGAAAATGTCTCCAGACTTCAGTGTGTAAAACAATGTGGCCTACCCTGATTAAAAGGCGGGTGAGGGCTGCCAAGTCCAGGGTACTTCCTGGTTTTCCCTGTGGCTCTCTCACAGATGTCCTTCACATCCTCTAGACTGCCTATATTGAATTCTTGGAAGAAAGATTTAAAAAAAAACTCAGGCCGAAAAGACATTGAGGAAAATGGACAATCAGGTAGCCAGGACAGAGTAGCTGAGGAAGCAAGAACCCCCCCAAAATTGCAAATGAGGGATAGCAAGAGACATCATTCTGGGGAGTGCCTCCCTTCCTTAGCATTCCAGTTCCCTCCCAAGCCATAAGCATCCTCACAATACCCAGGGCTCTAGAGTCCCTGGTGGTGGTGGTGGGGATGCTGAGTGAGCCTCAGCTCCCCGATGCAAAAGAATTTCACCCACTCAGGCTCTAAGGAGACCTTCCACCCTAGCCCCACGCCCCCTTCTCACCTCTTTCTCATCTCCCAACCACAAGCATTCCTGCTTTGTACTCTGAACATTCTGAACTCTTCTTCAAGCCAATCACCCTCCATACCTCTGCTTAAGATAGAGAAATCTCTGCTGGGAATGCTCCATATTCCTGCCTTCAAAATTCAAAAAATTCTACTTGGCTTTTCAAGGGCACCTCATCTGGGAATATTTTCATGCCCTTCCAAAGCCAGAAAAGAGCTTTCTCTCCTCTATCCTCCCATAATATTTGAGTGACACTAGTCAAGGATTCATCCCACTGTATTGCAATTAGTTGAGGTCAGGGAAACCAAGGGAGAGTTGTTTACTTATTGTTGCAATATCAGCGCATAGCAGATAGCAGCCCGGTGGATCCTCGTTAACATGAAAATCAATTAGTGCATGCCATGCACGCGGCTTGGAGAGAGGCAGAGGCAGAATAATCTTTTGACCAACAGAGTCCCAATCAACCCAATCAATCCACATTACACCCCTGGGAAGAATAACCATCTTTATTTTAGCTGCACTTTCAATTCCACTGGCTAGGGAATTTAAATTCAAAAAAAAAAAAAAAAAAACCACTTTCCCATCGTTCATCTCAGACAGCTGGTTCACAGGCTTTAGATTCAAGGTGATTCTGTAATGTTCTATTCCTGTCCAGCTAACCAGCTGCTGAAATTGCATCAGACAATTTCCTCTTCCAGCCCTAGGAGAACAAACATTACTGAGTGCAGGGTGTTAATAATACCTGCAAAATCACTGACCATCTGATAAGAAATATAGAAATTGTTTTTCAAAAAATAGCCTGCAGAGAACTACAGCCGGTTGTGGGACACAGGGAACAAAGAGGAAATTAAAGCTCCATATTCTCATTTAAAAACAGTGTTATAAATCTCAGCCAAAGTAAATAGTTTAATTAAGAAAAACAGCAAGCCAAATAGTAGAGCTGAGAGCGGGAGCCTGTGATTTGGGCAACAGCACTGACATAGATGTGCTTTAAACCACCGTCATTGTCCTTTCCAAATGTTCTGCAAGAATCAGTATCTGTCCTTGGGGATCTAAGAACCAGGGAAAGTCACTCTTAATCACTCCCCCTTGAGTGAACCTAAAAGAATGAGAGTAAAATTATGAACACATGAAATCTAACACATTGCATTTTCTTTGAATATTTGGATTTACTCTGAAATTACAATTTTAAATTATCAAAATAATATACACTCATAGTAGAAAAACTTCAAATGCAGAACTTCCCTAGTTGACCACCTCCCTACATTGACTACCTCCTTAGGTTGACCTAATTTTCATAGCCCAGACAAGCACCACGTGTAGGTATCAGTACTGTAGGCCTAGTTCCTATGTTGACCAGCTCTATGTGTTGACCGATTTGTTACAGTACCTTGAGTGGTCAACTTATGGAGGTTCTGCTGTATGTAAAAAATGAAAATTAAAAGTCTCCATCTGACCGAGCATGGTGGCTCACACCTACAATCCTAGCACTCTGGGAGGCCAAGGCAGGAGCATCACTTGAGCTCAAGCATTTGAGACCATCTGGAGCAAGGTCAAGAGTCTGTATCTACCAAAAGTAGAAAAATGAGCCAGATCTTGTGGCTGGCATCTGTAGTCCCAGCTACTCGGGAGTTTGAGGCAGGAGAATAGCTTGAGCCTAGGAGATTGAGGTTCTTGTGAGCTAGGCTAATGCCATGGCACTCTAGCTAGGCTAATGCCATGGCACTCTAGCCATGGCAGAGTAAGACTCTATCTCAAAAATAAATAAATAAATAAATATCTCCTTCTTAGGGTCAGATGACTTGGCAATCTTTGAAGGTGGGTTAACTGGAACTGATCATTGCTGAAGCCAGGAGATGGGGGCACAGGAGTTTGCCATGCTATTCTGTCTATAGTAACACGTTCGAAGTTTTCCTTGGCCTCTAATTTCTAAAGGAACCTAATATTAATAGTTGCTCATGTAAAAATCTTACATGTATGATTACATTATCATAGATAATGTAAGATACATTATCATAGATATCTTACATTATCTTTTCCATGAATAGGATGACAGTACACATTTCATATAGGTTTGCTTCAAGAAGATGCTTCAATTCTCCCAGTCTGATTGGAACAATAGAAGAAATACAGACAGAAACAGGAAGAAAAGAGTACTAGTTCTTGTAAACAGACCACAGGTGAGTCTGCAGAGCCAGAAGGAGCAGGTCAGAGACAAGACACACACAGTCAGCAGCCACTTTCTAGGGTGGTCATGCCAAATGTTCTACTAGCAACAGCTCTATGAATAAGGAAGAGAGTCCTAAGTTTTGTATAGAGCCCCTCCAGGGCTCATGTCCAGTGAGTATAAAGCAAAGTCCCATGCAAGTTAAGTGTCTTATCACTGCGATGAATTGAGAGAGACTGTGTTTCACTCTGAGGCTAATACATCATGTAGTGTGTTGAAATCAAAATGAAGGACATTAGCTATTTGAGATAAAGAAACTCACGTAAAAAGCCACATTTGCACATTTCTCTCACCAACATAATTTCACAAAAACCCTGACTCTGTGACAGAGGGCAGCTCTTCAAAAAGATGTTTAGAAGAAAAACTAGGATAGACCATATGACCTCCCCATCTCTTTCCTGAGTCATTATTCTCCCTAAAAGATAAATAACCCTAGTCCTTGCCTTTTCCTAAGATAATGTCTCCTGGGGTTAGTGATTATGCCTCTGTAATCCATAACCAGATGTGCTCTTACACCAGAGCCTTGATATGATTCTGCTTTAATGTAACTTTTAAACACATTTCTGTGATTTTTGCACATACTGTACATAAGCAGTGGGCTGAAATCCCGTGTGGAGCATCCTGATAGACCCTCTCCAAAGGGCTGCTCCTAGGCCTTGATCTATAGTGGACTGTGGAGATGCAGAAGGGGAGGGGGTGGGAGCAGAATAAGGAGTAAAAAGTTAGCTGTCAGGTTCAATAGATACCATTCAGGTGACAGGTACACTAAAAGCTCTGACTTCACCACTATGCAGTTAAAAGCTAGTAACTTTCAATTCCTCAGAAACTTGACTTTTTTCTTTACTCAACGGCAGCAATCATAAGAGTAATATCTTACATCTGAATGAAGCCATAATGCACTATCAGAGCTGAGCCTAATAATAACCCCTGTGAAATCAGGAAGGCAATGTCATCCTAATTTGATACACAAGGAAGGGAGCTCAGAAATTTTAAAATGACTGACTCAAGTCATGTGTTTAATAAGGAGTAATGTTAGGAATTGAAGACAGGTCCTTCTAATTTCTATGTTTAGTGTTCCCTGCTGTCAAAAGTCACATGGCAAAAGCATCTGTCTTCTGCCTACTGTATGCGCATATAGGCTCAGAAGGAAAAAACATTCTAGTTATATTAAAGTGCCATGATAAAGGTGGGAATTTATGCCATTTATATGTGATATGGATTCTACTACCAATATAAATACACATAGTGCCTGCAAAAGAAATCATCACATTGTCCTCACGTTCGCATTGGGTCAATGTTGAATGATTAAGATGGCACTCCTAGGGAACAGGAAATGGTCCTGGTGACACCTTTCCAGAGAGCATCAGCACCTATGGGACATATAACAAATCCTTTCTAATTATATGTGCATATAAGTTCCTGAGGTCCAATCTCTCATCTCATCCTTGTGATAGGCAGTAAATGCAGGGCCAACATGGGAAGGTCCTTAAGTCAGCTTCCTAATCTCATTAGACCTGAGATGCTCTTTTAATTCCTCCTTCTTGTGAGGTCTCTCTCAAGAGCTCTCCTGTTCAGAAGGCACCAGGAGCAACTGCGTCAGCATCTCTAGCTCTGATCTGTTCCTCTGTGAGTCCGAAGAAAGGTGTTCTTCCTGCTCACAAAACGCCTTTCCAAGATGCAAGAGATTGTCCCCTTCACAACAGGTCATTATTTGTTTACAGAACACACCCAGGAGTATTAGTCCTCTAATGGCTAATTTATAGGGGAAGAATGAAGCCCAGAATGGCTCAAGGTCCTTGCTGAGGACAGGGTGACTCACAGGACCAGTACTTGTTACTACATTACTAGTCCCTCCTGTCTCGGTAAAGGACTGGGGTAGCATACTCTCTGCTCTTTGGCAGCTGCTTCTGATCGTGGTCCCCTATCCATCACACCCTTTGTAATGAGAGGATGCTGTGCCCTGATTCCTTCCTTCTATAAACACAGGGTTCAGGCGGTGCCTGTGGTTCAGTGAGTAGGGCGCCGGCCCCATATACTGAGGGTAGGTTTGAACCCGGTCCAGGCCAAACTGCAACAAAAAAATAGCCAGGTGTTGTGGTTGGTGCCTGTAGTCCCAGCTACTCGGAAGGCTGAGGGAAGAGAATTGCCTAAGCCCAAGAGCTGGAGATTGCTGTGAGCTGCACAGCACTCTACCAAGGGTGACAAAGTGAGACTCTGTCTCTGAAAAATAAATAAAAAATAAAAATACAGTGTTCACTCTTCAATTACAACAGTGGTTCTCAAACAGGGGCATACATTGTGACCCTCCTTTATCTCTGGTCCCCATGATCAAGTGCACAGCTGATAATTGTTGTAATTCAGGTTGCAGAGAGTGGGGGCGGGGGTGCTTAAAGAAACTATAGCTCCCAGGTAAAACGATAGGGCTCAGTTGCATTTGTCAGCAAATTAATTTCCTCCCATCCTTGCTCACTATCCGTCATTCACTCAGAGCACAGATGTATAGCCAGACAGCTGGGATTCAAATCCAAGTTCTATCCATTATTCACCTCGATTTTCTCATCTATAAAAATGGGAATTATACAGTATATCTGCAACTCTATGTAAAGCGTTTACTTAGTACATCAGAAAGTCTCAAACGTCATCTCTCATTGCTGTTATTATTATATGATATATTTCACTGCCAGATTTTGCAAGAAGCAACATCAAGAAATCACTAAATATGCATTTCAGTTACTTTTTAAGACAAATGCAGTCCTGAATCAAAGAACAGTTAGGGGGTTGGCAACCACTAGAGAGACAAGGCAGTTCTTCTTTGTTAAAGGAGTGGAAAGAGAACCCTGTAGATGGAGGTTAAAGCAGAGAGACGTCAAGGAGAGACGCAAAAACTGAGACTGAGAAGTTAGGTGACTTGCTCCTTCCACTCCCCGCCCTCCTCCACCCCCGTGGGATTTAAAACTTGACCTCCTATCTGGAACAAGAATTTTTGTTGAGTTCCAATGTAGCAAGAGAGTTTTCTAATCTAATGCTTCATCCAGGAGTGGCCCGCTGATGAGAGCACTGCCCTGGATTCTATTTGCAACAACCTTGGGAATCTGTTCTGGTAACACCCAGACTGCATTCATGGGTTAGAAAGAAGGTGCACTGAAACCAAACATTTAGTGTTGGAAACTGGAAACTTTTCCCCTGAGAAGAAGAAAACAGTGTCCAGGCCAATTTTAGACAAACACACACATACACACACACATATTTAGAAGAATCAAATACAAAAATATTATTTAAATAATAACCAAAATATTATCCAATATACTCCCCCATGGAATATGAAAAATACATGCCAGGTGATCTGGTGATCAGCAGACAGAGGCAGCACTTACAGTCAGAAAAGGTAAGATCAGTGGTTCTCAAAGACTGCCCGCATAGGAATCACCTGGAGGGCTTGTGCACCCACAGAAGGCTCAACTCCACCTCTTTTGGTTTCTAATCCAAAGGTCTGGGGTTGGGCCCCAGAATTTCCATTTTCACAAAGCACCCCTGTGAGGCTGCTGATGGTGATTAGGGACCACACTTTGCAAACCCAGGGATTACAAGGAAACAGCTACAACATTATGTGAAGGAATGAAAAGAAGAAAACCATGATGGGAGGAGGGAGGGCAGAGGAAAGCTGGGCATTAGGTGAAAGCAGGTCAATGTCCAGCAGGGTGTGGTCCAGGTGGGCTGTCCTCCCCCTAACCCTGCATGCTTCTCTCACCCTGGGCACTAGAATGCCCTTCTCAAGGAATCAGGAAGCCCTCCCTGAGTCTAAGGCTTACCCCTTACCGAAACCATACAAAGCTGACAAATGAAGTAGCCTTGGCACCAATCTTAAAGGTGTGATTTTTAGGGCTTTTTAGGGTCCCTCCTTCCTTTACGTGTGTCTCCTGGCCTGCTTACTGATGCTTCCTCTTTGAGAGCAAGCTTGGCCTTCCCTTCCAATAAAAAGAGATTACTTCTTGGCCTTGTGGCTAAGATCAAGAGCAGGATCTGTACTTATCTGTTTAAAAACTATAAGAAAATGTTTTTCGTTTTAGCTTCTAAGGCTGCCCATCTGAAAAAGGCTTTTTGTTTTTTTTTTCTTTTTGAGACAGAGTCTCACTCTGTTGCCCAAGCCAGAGTCAGCTGTGTGTGATGTCAGCTGCTGTGATGTCAGCCTTGCTCACAGCAAACTCAAACTCCAGGGTTCAAGCCATCCTCTGGTCTCAGTGTCTTGAATGGCTGGGACTACAGGTGTGCGCCACAGTGCCCTGCTAATTTTTCTATTTTTAGTAGAGTCAGGGTCTCATTCTTGCTCAGTCTGGTTTTGAGCTCTACAGCTCAAGCAACCCGACCCTACCCTGTTCTGGCCTCTTAGAATACTAGGATTATAGGCATCAGCCACTGCACCTAGCCTGAAAGGTTTTTTAAAGACAGCCCTTTGAGGAAGAAGTGACAAGTTATCTCATTTAAAATGTCATCAGTTCATCAGCCAATGCAATTGATTGCATCTGTTTCCATTTTGATGGAGAATAAATCTACATTAGGAAAGCTGAAGATTTAGAAGCAGGAGCTTATCCCAGGGGGAAAGACTTCCAAAGGTGAAGCCGGGACATGCTAAGCTGACTTGACACTTGTCCAAGCCCGGGCGAAACAACAGCAGCCAGGTACTGTTTTGTCTCTAGGGGGAGTCAGGATGCCTAAACTGCAGAGTGTGCCCTAATGCTCTAGGTGATGTGCCCTGGGGGAGGCCTCTTAACCAATTAGAACCTCAGCTTCCTAATTTGGAAAATGAGGAAGCTGACTAAGGTAATCTCTAAGATCTTTCAACTCTAACTTTATGGACACTGGGATGAGCTGTTTATCTGAGGAATGCAAGGCTCTTTGAATTATCCAGCCCAGAAAGGAATTTATTTATTTTATTTATTTTTGTAGAGACAGAGTCTCACTTTATCACCCTCAGTAGAGTGCCGTGGCGTCACACAGCTCACAGCAACCTCCAACTCCTGGGCTTAGGCGATTCTCTTGCCTCAGCCCCCCAAGTAGCTGGGTCTACAGGCGCCCGCCACAACACCCGGCTATTTTTTTGTTTCGCAGTTCAGCCGAGGCCGGGTTTGAACCAACCACCTTTGGTATATGGGATTGGCGCCCTACTCTCTGAGCTACAGGCGCCGCTCCCAGAAAGGAATTTAAAGTGGAACAGCAGTCAAGTCCTACTGCCCCTTGAGCTAAATATTAATAATTACCTCTTGAAGCCTTTTGCTAAAATGTCCCCCAGAGTTCAACAGTGTATAAGTCAATCGCTCACCAATGTTATTTCTATAAATGGATGGGAATTCCTGACAACAACTTTTGTAATCAGCCCCTCAAGGTTCTTTAAAAACTTGAGTCTCTCTTTTGTTCTCTGGAGCACTCGCTAAGGCAACTGTCTTTAAACTAGATTCTGACCTTTTTGATTACTTTAGGTTGCCATCGTCTATAGCAGCGGTTATCAACCTGTGGGTCATGACCCACAGGAACTGTATTAAAGGGTTGCAGCATTAGGAAGGTTGAGAGCCACTGATCTAGGGTAAATCCTCGCTCACAACATCAAAATAGAACAGACCCTTCAGAGCACATTTTGTACTGAAAAGATCTACCACAAACCACAAGGCCACGGGTCACAAAACAGCAAATTTCATTTCCTTTGGACTTCCAAGCAAGGATGAACACATTAAAGTGAATCTTGCACTAAGCATGCTGTACAAACACCGTCTAGGGTTACACTCAGCTATTTTCAGCTCCTAGGACAGATGCTGAAGCTGCCAAAGTGCCACAGGCTTTGGGTGTTGCATGTCTACAACATGGGCAAGGACAAGCTTTCTCTGGGTTTAAACATATTTCAAGAGTCCTCAGAAGTTTTATCAGTGACATTTGCAGCTACCGTGGAGGCTGCTATTGGTTAAAGGGCTTATAAAAATTTTTTTCAGCCAAAATGCGTTTACTGATTCCCAACTACATACTTGGCATAGCTTAAGCAACTGCTCACGCTGGCCTAGTTTCAATAGTTCAAGGACCACGTAACTGAAACAGGTGTGGTTTCTTCCCATTGAAAATGTCGTATTCTCTATGTATAGGATGTGTGGGTGTGTAAACCAGTCAATGTCTCCATAATATGTTAAAACTCAATCCGGTCAACATTATTTTTCTTGTCTTCTGTTTCAGCTGAATGTGTTGCCTTCATTTCTACTTCTGTCCCTATAATTATGTCATTCCCTTTACAGACTATGTTCTTTTCTTTTTCTATCTACCCATCAAACTCTAGGATACTCCACCCTTCTTCCCCGATGTCTTCTCTCACCCCACATATAATGATCTTGTTAGAAATAAGATCTCCGTGATCTATTTTCAGTAATGCTTATGTTTACCAATATGTGCTTTTGTATGAATTTACTCTTATTTATATTAATTCTCTTCTTAGTTAAACTACAAATCATATATATAAAAAAAAAGATCTCATTCTTCTGCCATAGTTACCAAAAGTGTCCTGGACAAGGCTAGCTAAAGGAAAAGAATACTCAGTTAATACTCAGGGTTTTAATCTCTGTTTACAGCTGGACAGAAAGAAACCACTGCTCAGGACGAATTGCAAATCTGGAGCATCTAGGGTTGGGCACTTTGGTGACAGGTGAACATAACCAGCGGCACTTCAAAGTGTTTCTGCTATCGACTTTCTATTAATATGAAGGAGCATTTGGTTCACCTGTGTGTTTGGCTGGTGCTGTGGCCTTCAACCGATTTCCTTCCTGGCTAGTGGTTTGCCTCCTGGATAAGAAATCCAGGAGAATAAGAAATAAATAAGAAATGTTAAATGATTCTCCCTCCAGGAAGAGACATGCTATTTTTCTTTCTTTTTTAGAGATAGAGTTTCACTTTGTCGCCCTCCACAGAGTGCTGTGGCATCCCAGCTCACAGCAACCTCCAGCTCTTGGGTTTAGGTGATTCTCTTGCCTCAGCCTCCCAAGTAGCTGGGACTACCGGCACCCACCACAATGCCCGGCTATTTTTTTATTGCAGTTTGGCCAGGGCCGGGTTCAAACCGACCACCTTCAGTATATGGGGCCGGCGCCCTACTCACTGAGCCACAGGTGTCGCCCAAGACATGCTATTGTTCACAGACTATGTATATAGCAGGGGTCTGAACTTTGGCTCTGCTCAGTAAGGATCCAGGCAGATCCTGACAGGTGTGGCTGAGGCTGGTGGACAAGGTCCCCCAGGAGGCAAATCCACTAGCCAGGAAGGAAATCGGTAGAAGGCCACAGCATCTGCTAGGTGCCAAAGATAAGAAGGCCAAACTAAAGGGGCTTGTGTTTCCTGAAGTTCTGTGAGACTGTGGACAGAGGCCACTGCTGTGCTGAAAGGGGTACATATAGAAAAGGGGAATACCGAGAGCCTCCAGTGTGACGACACAATCACACAACACTGGGAGACAAGACAGGTCCCCAAAAGAACTATTGAGGACCCCAAACCACAGCATATTAAGCATTTTTGAGGTTAATTATCCCTTAAACATAACCCATACATGTATATCCAAACGTTTAGGCCTTCTTTTGTACCCAATGTAGACATCACATATACTAGCTATAGTGATTTATTTTTTATGACTAACAGCATGTCAGTTAAAATGAAGCCTGGATGAAACTCAAAAAAACCAAAAAATTTATATTTCACTTATGACTATGTATAAAACAAAAAAGTTTCTCAGGGCTACAGAATAAAATGCTATATTACATGTCTGATACCAAACTCAAGAAAAATATCTCAGACTCAACTGTCAGACTCAAAGCAACTTCTGGTAATCTACATGTTTGGTTTACTGTTCTCCTTTCTTGGCAGAGTTGCTCTGACTCTTGCTGGTACTCAGTACCCTCATAGTCAGATTTTCAGGCTACCTGTTAACCTAAGTAGTCCCTAAATACATGCACCATATGTTAGTATTTAAGTAGACTTTGGGAGATACAGCTTCACACACCTAGAATCACACCTATCTGGATTCCCCAGGTCACTCAAACTGCTTAAAGATCACAAAAAAGGGTGGGGGGGGGAGATCATTGTTAAAAGCCAAGAGGGAATTATGCCAAGTATGAAAAAAGCTATAGATGGTAAATACAGATTTTCTATGTATCTAAGACACAGTGAGGTTCTATGTTTTATGTGCTTAGCAAATTATGGCTTGTAAATTATCTCTACATACTTCATTCTCATTTGATTTTGCAACAACCATTTGAGGTAGTTAGGCAAGAGAGATAATTAATCCCTGTTTACAGATGAGAAGAAGGTTTACTCTGGTGATTGGAATTCGCCACTCATATTTTACAAGTGACATAGCCACCTTTTGCACCTAGAACTTAAAATTTGTCACTTACCAAGACTTACACTTGACAGTGTATCTCTGACCTTGTTAATAAGAATATTTTTGCAGGGTTGTAGTTGGTCACACAATGGTTTCTGAATGCCATTTTGTATATTATGTTTTTTGGGGGGTCCTCCTTCGTTTCATAACCACCCCAAAGACTCCATCTTCTCTATAGCTCCCTAGTTTACCATGACAGATGGGCAGGTATTCAAACCCTGCTGATGATTATATAAAAAAATCTGAAAACTTACCAACCTCCATTTAGAGTCCAAGAATGCCCAGCACAGTTCCAAACACCTGTGGCTACTTATGAAATACAGCACTTATTAAGCCAAAGACAGTGTCTTCTAAAGATAGCTAGTAACTAAAGATCTCATCAGCCCTCTGCCACATTCTCCTGACAGCTGTCATTTGAACTGGAGTGGCACTTGGCAATAGCTAAAATGTCACACTCTATTAATTAGGCTACCAGAGGCGAGGTAAGGAAGCCAAAAGGGAACTGTTTGGAAATCATTAAGATTCTAAACAGCCTTTGAAAGACTTTTCTCAATTTAACATAATCACACTGCTGCACCTGTCTCCAATATCTTTCCATCCCAACATTTGTTTTATTGTGTGTGATGTTAGGAAGCAAAACCAATGTGACACACGCTAACTGCAGGCACCAAATAGTAAATGATATTTGTGTTCTGAGAATTAGTGGGCTGTCTGTCGTGGTTTTTAAATGAGAACCTGGCATCTATTTTAGCCTCGGGCTCTGTATCTTGGTGACTCTGATTTACATCGCAGTAACATCTGCTGTTGAGGATAACTATCTGATTTGTTTCTCCCCAAAACTTAAAATGCCCTAAAAGATCTATCTCCCTGTATCAGATTTATAACTTACCCATTGATTCCTCAATAAAGATCAGGGAAAAACACCTTGATTCAACAGCAACTCAAGTTCTCGATGTCCTTGTTTTAAGACAAGTGGAACCAGCCCAGAATAAGAGGTGTTAAGACTAAAACAATAATGAAACACATTTTAATAAAAAGACATAAGTAAAACAAAAGAATAGTCATTTGCATTAGTGTGATAACAGGAAAAGAATGGTCTAAAGCTAATCAAAATGATCAGTTGGTGGATATAAGCTATTGAACAGATCAAACAACATGGCTATATTCAGAGAATCATAATACTTTCCAGTACTTCCTGGATTATTATGGTTATTTCTAAAACTCTTCTCTATAGAAGAGAATAACCTAACTTGCTTCAGTTTTCCACCACAATATTTTATTTGATGCAATGATCTCATCATCCAGTTCCTTAAATCTTAGCCTGACAATGGTTAGCATTGCCCAAGAAGGATGGGGAAGCTCTCACTCAAACCACACTCAGCCATTGAAACTTTCCACAGTGAATTACATACCAAAAGGTAAAATTCATGCATGACATTGGATATGCAATGAGTTCCAGTATATGTGCTTCTGGTGTGACTACCAAGACCTGAGAATATGTTCATTTGTTTTTGTAACACATGATTATATCTGAGTTCTATATTGTAGCAGATCTGTTGATCTATTACTTGAATTAATAGTACATTTATTTTTCATTTCTTGAATATACAAGATGAAGGCCAGAAGCTGAACATTAGGAGTACAGCTTAAGCATGCCATACAGAAAACTTTCCTTCTCTTCACAGAGCACCAGAGTTCCCCGCAGAGGAGAACAGGCTGAGAGAAGAAGATTCTGGATGAGAAAGAAGCAGAATAAAATCTCTGCAACATGAAATCTCAAGCTGTTCTCTAGCAAAGGACTCCAACCACAAGGAAACTGTTGAAATGTCAGATATGAAATTCAGAGTGTGGATCATAAGTAAGATCAATGTGATTGATGAGAAAGTTGAAAACAAAGAAAAAAATAGGACATGAATGAAAAATTCACCAAAGAAATAGATAACATAAGAAAAATCATAGCAGAACTTTTGGAAAGGAAAGAATCATTTAGGGAATTTCAAAATACAGTAGAGAGCTGGTGTGGTGCCTCACACCTATAACCCTAGCACTCTGGGAGGCCTAGATGGGTGAATTGCTTGAGCTCAGGAGTTTGAGACCAGCCTGAGAAGCGTGAGACTCTGTCTAAAAATAGCTGGGTGTTATGGCAAATGCCTATAGTCCCAGCTAGTAAGGAGGCTGAGGCAAGGGGATAGATGGCTTAAACCCAGGATTTGAGGTTGTTGTGAGCACATCCTGGCACTCTACCCCAGGGAACAAAGTAAGACTCTATTCTTGAGAAAAAAATACAATAGAAAATTTTAACAACAGATCAAATAGAAAAAGAATTTTAGAGCTTAAAGATAAAGCTTTCAAATTAATGCAGTCAGTCCAAAATGGAGAAAAAAGGTGAACGAACAATCTCTCCAAGATATATGGGATGATGTAAAGTGAACAAATATAAGAATCGTTAAAAAAAAAAATATTTCCCTGAGGGAGAAGAAAAAAATAAACAAAAAGATCAAAAACTTATCTGAAGGACAAACCGATACAGAATGTCATAGAATACTCAGAAGACTCATAGCAAATAGGACCTCAGCACTGCACAAAGTCTGAAAGAAGGAAAAGTCACAGAGAAGGAAAACCCCTGCCAACTATGAGACAAGAAGCATCAAGTAACTTAGAAAGGAAAACCCAGCAGACTAATAGCAGACTTCTCAGCAGAAACCTTACAAGCTAGAGGGATTTGGGGGCTCCTTATTTTAGTTTTCTTAAACAGAATAAATGCTAGCCAAGAATTCTGCAAGACTAAGTTTCATAAACGAAGAGGAAATAAAATACTTCTCAAACAAGCAAACACTAAGGTCACCAACAGATCTGCACCACAAAATATATTTAAAAATACTCTCATATGGATCAGAACAATTGATACCACCCCCATTATAAAAACATCCAAAGGTATAATTCATAGCTCTTATAAAATAGTAACACAAGTGAGAAAACAAGGCAACTAGGTAATAATCAACATGATGAACAGACCCATATCTCACATATCTGTACTAAGATTGGATACAAAAGTCTTAATTAATCACTTAAAAGATATAGATTGGCTGAATAGATGAAAAAACACAACTCAAATATAAGCTGTCCCTGAGAAACCCATTTAACTTACAAAGATTCACATAGATTCCTGGTAAATGGGTGGAACAAATATTCTTCACACATGGAAACCAAAAGCAAGCAGGAATATCTATTCTTATGTTAGATAAAATAGATTTTAAATCCATGTTATAGTAATAAAAGACAAATATGATAATGATAATGGGAACAATTCAACAAGAAGATATAAAATCCTAAATGTATGAGGTCAGGCAATTAAGTTCTCAAACTCATCCTAGAAAAAGTGCTAAATATCCCATTTCTGAATATCACTGCATGCATCTTTGAAGTATTCCCCTTAATCCACCCTTTCAAACAATGTTGGAACTCTTTTTTTGGAAAGGCCATCAGAGGTGTCATCATATTACCCTTGATGTCCTGAATGTCATCAAAATGTCTTCCTTTCAATATTTCCTTTAAACCTGGGTAAAGAAAAAAGTCATTGGGTCCAGACTGGGTGAATAGGGAAGAATGTTCCAATAGAGTTATTAGTTTGCTGGCTAAAAAACTCCCTCACAGACAGTGCCTTGTGAGCTGGTGCATTGTTGTGATGCAAGAGCTATGATTTGTTGACCAAGATTTTCAGTTAAGATTTTCCTAACTTTGGCTTGATGCCTGTAGCACAGTGGTTATGGTGCTGGCCAAATTCACCAATGCTGCTGGGTTTGACCCCAGCCTGGCCAGCTAGACAACGACAACTGTAACAAAACAATAGCCAGGTGTTGTGGCGGGTGCCTGTAGTCCCAGCTACTTGGAAGCCTGAGGCAAGAGAAGAGGTTGCTTTGAGCTGTGACACTACATCACTCTACTTAGGGCAACATAATGAGATTCTGTCTTAAAAAAAAAAAGATTTTCCTAACTGATTCTCTATTGATGTCTACTTGGTCTGCTATGCTTCTCACAGTCGGTCAATGATTTTGACCTATAATACAATGAATTTTTGCAATGTAGTTTTGCTCATTACTGGCTGCCCTGATTGCTCTTCATCAGTGGCACTTTCTCTCCCCTCAGAAAAAAACAAAGATCCTCCAAAAAAAAAAACCTAACAAATGGAATCCAACCACACTTCAAAAAGATAATTCACCATGATCAAGTGAGTTTCATCCAGAGGACACAAGGAGAGTTCAATATATACAAATCAGTAACTGTGACTCATGATAGAAGCAGAATTAAAAACAAACTATATGGGCTCAGCGCCTGTGGCTCAAGTGGCTAAGGTGCCAGCCAAGTACACCTGAGCTGGTGGGTTCGAATCCAGCCTGGGCCCACTAAACAACAATAACGGCTGCAACCAAAAAGTGGCCGGGCATTGTGGCGGGCGCCTGTAGTCCCAGCAACTTGGGAGGCAGAGGCAGGAGACTCGCTTGAGCCCAGGAATTGGAGGGTGCTGGGAGCTGGGATGCCACAGCACTCTATCCAGAGTGATAGCTTGAGGCTCTGTCTCAAAAAAAAAAAAAAAAAACTATATGATCACCTCAACAGATGCACAAAAAGTAAATCCATCATAACTTTAGGATAAAAACTTTCAACCATCTATGAAAGCCATATATGAAAAGCCCACAGCCAACATCATATTAAATGGAATGAAGTTTAAAGCATTCTCCCCAAGAACCAGAATAAGACAAGTAGGCTCCCTGCTACCACTTCTATTCCAACGTCATACTGGAGGACCTAGCCAGAGCAGTCAGGCAATAGAAAGAAATAAATGGCATCCAAATAGGGAAGGGCCAGGTCAAATAATCCCCATTTGCCTATGATATGATTTGAAATATAGAAAACCCTAAAGACTCCACTGAAAGATTCCTAGAATTGATAAATAAATCCGGAAAAGTCTCAGGTTACGAAATGAATGTGCCCAAATCAGTAATATTTATATATTAATAACTTCAAGGTGAGAGTCAAACCAAGAACTAAATACCATTTACAATAGCTGCCAAAAAAAAAAAAAAAACCTACGAATATACTTAACCAAGGAGGTTAAAGATCTCTACAAAGAAAACTACAAAACACTGATAAAGGAAACCATAGATGACACAAATGGAAAAACATTCCAGGCTCATGGATTAGAAGAATAAACATTGTTAAAATGTCCATACTATGGAGAGCGATTTACAGTTAAGTATAATTCCTATCAAAATACCAACATCCTTTTTCACAGATGTAAGAAAAATAATCTTAAACTTCCTGTGGAACATAAAAGAGCCTGAAAACCAAAGTAATTCTAAGCAAAAAGAACAAGTCTGGAGACTTTAAAGCATGCTATGGAACCATAACAGAATGGTATTTATATAAAGGTAGACAAATGGAACAGAAAAGAAAACCCAAAAATAATGCCATAAAAACTACAACTAACTGATGTCTGACAAAGTAAGACAGATATATCTATATATACTGGGGCAGGAAAGCCGTATTCAATAAATGGTGCTGGGAGAATGGAAGAGTCACACGTAGATGACTAAAACTGGATCTGTATCTCTCCCCATATATAAAAATTAACTCAAGAGGGATTAAAGACTTAAGTGTAAGACCTGAAACCAGAAAAATTCTAGAAGAAAATGCAGAGAAAACTCTTCTGGACATTGGCGTAGGCAAAGAATTTATGACTAAGACTCCCCCCCCCAAACAAATACAGGAACAACAAAAATAAATAAATCAGACTTAAACTAAACAGTTTCTGCACAGCAAAGGAAATCAAGACAAGTAAATAGAAAACTTACTGAATGTGAGAAAATATTTACAAATTATACATCTGACAAAGGGCTAATATCCAGAATGTACAAAGAACTCAAATCAGTAAGAAAAAAAAAAGAATAACCCCATTAAAAAGTTGGCAAAAGACATGAAAAATTTTCAAAGAGAAATGGCCAAGAAACATATGAAAAAGAAAATTCTCAATTCCACTAATCATCAGGGAAATGCAAATTAAAGCCACCTTACCCCGGTCATCATCCTAAACAAATCCTCCTACCTCAGCCTCCAAACTAGCTGGGATTACAGGTACATGCCATCCCACCTGGCTAATTTTTTGCCTTTTTTTTTTTTTTTTTTTTAAGAAATGGGCTTTCACTATATTGCCCACACTGGTCTTGAACTAATGGCCTCCAGCAATCTTCCCACCTTAGTCTCCCAAAGTGCTAGGATTATGGGTGTGAGTCCACCATGCCCAGTTTCAACCATCTAATTTCTGTGAATGATTCCTTGGATATTCCAGCCACCCAGGCAAGAAGTCTTAGACTAAGAGCTCCTTAATGACCCAAACCGAGTCTGAGTCCTTTTTTTGTATTCTCAGCACTTGCATGGTGGTGACAGTAGCTCAGTAAATTTTTTTTATGCTAAAATTTCTTTCATCCTCTATGTTCAATCTGTCTTCACATCTTCTTGTTGACACCTTACATTCCTTGATTCTCCTTCATTCCAAAACCACTTTTCTAGTCTAGAGTCTCTTCATTTAGTCTCTGGGACTCTATTCTTCTAATACATACCTGCTGTCCAACTCACCTGTCCTGCTCAAAGATGTAGAAGGCTCCCTTTTAATTTTCTGTGCCACAGGCCCTGGGTCCGATGTATAGTAATGAAAGCTCTTTACAGGACCCCCCTCCACCTGGTCAACCACACTTAACCACTGCTCTCCAGCTCCAGGCTCCTGTTCCCTCAAGTAGGGACACACATTACATCTATCTCATTTCAGTGTCTTTTCCTATCATAGTCCCACTGCTGGGAATTCTGCCCCCCCAACTTCTACAAAACCTACTCATCTTCTTTCATGTCCCATCTCCCCATGAACCCATCTGCTCCTTTTCCAGGTCACAGGGATGTCTCCTTTAAAAGTGTTGTCCTCCATGGTTCTTGGCAATCTTGAGAGATGGGTGGGAAGACAAATAGTTTTTCCCACTTCTACTCACATCTTATTTCTGTGACCTGATTGGTGTGTGTGTGTGTTGGGGGCGGGGGTGATGAGGAGAGGTTCCAGGCACAGCAAACATTTCTACAACAGACACACGCAGGTTTGCAATAATTCAATTCAATTCTGACACCATCTACCTGGAGATAGTGTTAGACCCCACAGGTTGAGGGCTCAGTCTCACAACACTGACCCCCTTCGGATGCTAATGGCACTCTAAGCTTCATGCAAACTAGCCAATTGGCTACAAACCTGGGTTCCCATGACCCCTTCCTTGATTTAATCCATTTGCTAGGAAGAATCACAAAATTTCAGGGAAATGCTTATTTACTTCTCCTGTGTGTTTTATACAGGATATTACAATGAATAGTGATGAACCCCAATGAAGAGATGGGATGGGGGACTGTATTCCCACTGCTTCTGTCCTCTTCTCCCAACTTCCATAAAACCTACTCATCTTTCTTCATGCCCATCTCCCCAGGAATCCATCTCCTCCTTTTAAAACTGTTGTTCTCTATGGTTCTTGGCACAGAGCATCCACAATCTCACTCTTGGCCTGCCACCCTCCCTCCATTCCAGGTGTTTGGTAACCTGGAATCACAAATGTCACAGGCCAGGAGTTTTTCAGAACTTGATCTCCAGCCCAATCACAAACCTCACTTCTCCTGGAGGTTGGTAGGTAGGTCTGAAAGTTCCAACCCTCTAATCCTCTTATCTCCCTGACTTTCAGGTGACTATCCCCATCCTCAGGCTATCTAGAGGTCACATCCTAAATCACCTCATTAACATAAGCTCAGTTGTGCGGAGTCCAGCTTCCTTTTTTTTTTTTTTAATATGGACACTTCCATCACTTCTAAGAGTTTTTACTCTATGAGAAACCAGGGACAAACACCAAATATATTTCATCTTACACCACAGCGATATTTTGTTCAACTCCACGCTATTGATTCATGGATTCTTTTTCTCCACCTAAAAACCCATCTCCCTGATGGAAGGAATCATACCCTCTATTTCTTGATATAATGTTCAATATAAGAAAGCTTTCAATAAATATTTATGGACTGATTAAAGATAAATTATTATTAACATATATATAAACTTATATATGTGCATATTTATATAAACTATTATATATGTGTATATATATGTATATATATAAAATATTCTGGGAGGAAAAGATGAAAAAGATATATGGGCTTGGCACCTGTGGCTCAAGCATCTAAGGCACCAGCCATATACACCAGAGCTGGCAGGTTCGAATCCAGCCCAGGCCTGCCAAACAACAATGACAACTGCAACCAAAAATTGGCCAGGCATTGTTATGGGTGCCTGTGGTCCCAACTACTTGGGAGACTGAGGCAAGAGAATCGTTTAAGCCCAAGAGTTTGAGGTTGCTGTGAGCTATGATGCCACAGCACTCTACCCAGGGTGACAGCTTGAGGCTCTGTCTCAACAAAAAAAAAAGAAAGAAAAAGAAAAAGATATATGAAGATTTTTCTGAAATTTGGTAAAGAAATCCATGCCCAGTTCACACCTAAAAGGCTTCAAATTACCGGCTTTGCACCTGTGGCTCAAGCAGCTAAGGCGCCAGCCACATATACCTAAGCTGGTAGGTTCTAATCTAGCCCCGGCCTGCCAAACAACAATGATGGCTGCAACCAAAATATAGCTGGGTGTTGTGGCAGGCGCCTGTAGTCCCATCTACTTGGAAGGCAGAGGCAGGAGAATCGCTTGAGCCCAGAAGTTGGAGGTTGCTGTGAGCTGTGTTGCCACGGCACTCTACCCAAGGCAACAACTTAAGGCTCTGTCTCAAAAAAGAAAAAAAAAAGGCTTCAAATTACCTAATCCATAATAAAATGTTAATTGCACTTAATAAAAAAATGTTCTCATACAGTGCCTTAAACCTTGTTCAAAACCATCTATTAACTAGAAGGCACTGTCAGACCAGACCCTGTGTTTTATTTGTTGTCATGTGAAAAAGACAGTTCTGTTGCTACAACATTACAGACCCCTGGATTCAAAAGTCAAACAGAAAAATATGCTTTTGATGTTGTTACCATTACCAGCAAGAGCCATGGTGGGAGGAAGAATGGCCCTCATTCTCTCTGCCTGCTTACACAAGGGCTATTTACCATTTTGATAGGCCTTTCATCTGTGCCAAGTATGTCACAATATCCCTTTTATTAATCACCACAAGCACCATGTAATGCGCAGGACTACTGCTGGTTCTGCTGAACGACACAAATGCCCTGAGAAGACGCAGAAAAATTATGTGAGGGTCTTGACTACCCTAAGATAAACAGCCAGGGTTAGCGCTTGACCTCAAAGCTCTGGTGTCCTGCTTAGAGCCCCGGGAAAACTTATTAAGACCTTCTGTCAGTAAAGCCTAGGAAACATTTGTCACCAGCTCATCACTTCAGGCTTACTGATGTTCAAGCAATACTGAACATCTACTCAATTCGACAAACATTTATTGGGTGTCGAGTAAGGCAGGGCACTGTGCTAGATGCAGTGTATACAACAGTGTAGTTGCAGTCCTGGCCTCCCTCCTGGAGTGACTACCAAGGAGGGACCTAGGATCACCCATTTGGATAAAGCCAGAAAATATCAGAATGTCTATATTTATCTCATCCTTAAAAGGATTTTAAATTTCTTCTTTTTGTGTTTATTTATGACATACATAATATATTAGTACAGTAGTACATTATATAACTGTTAAATTAACATGTCCATATTGGGCGGAAATCTATGAGGAATGTGTTTTTTTTTTCTTTTTTATTAAATCATAGCTGTGTACATTAACGCAATCATGGGGTACAATGTGCTGGTTTCATATACAATCTGAAATATTTTCATCAAACTGGTTAACATAGCCTTCATGGCATTTTCTTAGTTATTGTGTTAAGACATTTATATTCTGCATTTAGTAAGTTTTACCTGTACCCTTCTAAGATGCAC
>CAUYRH010179264.1:0-18275 GCA_963574655.1 Perodicticus potto
CAGACATAAGCGAGTGATTGGTAAACAAAATGAAACTGAATAAATGGACTCAGTGTTTTTACTTCTAGAACATTATCCTGATTTTATGTAGAAAATTACTATGTACAAAGGTGTGCATTGCAATATTATAGAAAGTTGAAAAGAAAAAAAGAGAAAGAGAAAGAAAGCGGGGAGGAGAGGAGAGAGGGAAGGAAAAGGAAACATTTTAATTTTTCTCCTATTATGGTTTGTAAAATGAATTAGTATATTCATATTTCATAATATTTTGTTTTAAAAGCACTATCATGGGGAAAATATAGGAAATGAGAAAATACAACACAGGTAGGGGAAGAAAGCATAGCATAAACGTATTTACATGGTGTATCGGTTCCCAGGTTACTGTAACAGAGCATCATAAACTTGGGAGCTTAAAACAGCACAGTTGTGTTCTTTCATAGTTCTGGACGTCAGAAGTAAGGACTCGAGGAACCGAGTCGGCTTCCTCTGACGGTTCCAGGTAAGAAGCCCTCCTCGCCCCCCAGCTGCTGCTGGTGTCAGGTGGTCTGTGGCTCATCCCTGTTCTTTTGTCACATGGAGTTTTTCTCAGTTTGTCTCCTGCGCGTCGTCCTTTTAAGGTCACCTATCATTTGACTTAGTGCCTACCCTAAATCTGGGATGATTTCACTTACAGACCTTTAACTAGTTATATCTGTAAAGGTTCTATTTCTAAATAAACGTATATAATTAGTTTCATGGTGGCTGTGATTTTCAGAGATATTATTCAACCCACTTACATGTGGGATTATTGCAATAGGCTTATCCATTGTGCAACCTATGTATTACATATTATGTGAAAGGACTGGATGAAACATACCTAGCTAAATTTTACTGTAATACATTTTATTTCATACATTTTTACATATTTTTTCAAGTTTCTGAAATGAACATGTTGGAAAATTGATTACAATTCTAGAAAATTAAAAACAAAGAAATAAACCAAAAATAATTCACAGAAGCCAGCGAAAGTAAATAAAATGGCAGGCAGAAGTAAGCCAAACACGATTATTTCCTTTTTTTTTTTTTTGAGACAGAGTCTTACTATGTCGCCCTCGGCAGAATACTGTGGTGTCACAGCTCACAGCAATATCAAACTTGGGCTTAAACAATTCTTTTGCCTCAGCCTCCCAAGTAGCTGGGACTATAGCCTGCCACAACGCTTAGCTATTTTTTGGTTGTAGTTGTCATTGTTGTTCATCAGGTCCGGGCCGGGCTCAAACCCTCCACCTTTGGTGTATGTGGCCAGTGCCCTACTCAATGAACTACGGGCACCGAGCCAACCACAATTATTTCTTGATAGGCTAACTTAAGTAGACTAAATCTAACATCAAAAAGCAGACGTTGAATGGGAGTGACATGACTTAACCCCTGCTTTAATCTGTCACTGTGATACAAGATTGAGATAGGCTTCCTGGGAACAAGGGCGGGGAAAGAGCCTGGTCTTGAGGCCTCCCAGGCAGAAATCCAGCCCATATAAATCAGCGACAGCCCAGAGATGTTCCTCAGAGAGTCACAACCTGTGTCCTTCCTCGTCAGCATTTTTGTGAAAGTCTTGGGTGGAAGGTAGCCTATTAGTCTTTAGATGGTACGAATCAGAATAGGGTGACCATTCCATTGGGTGACAAAATTAAATTACAATGTGATTTTGGTTGCTTACAATGATAGACTAAAATTAACAGGGTAGAATCTTAAATTTAGGTTAGAACAAATCAGTTGCATAAACATAATTTATGAAAAACTTGGCTAGACAGCTGTTTATGTTTTTCAAAAAGTGGGGAAAAGACACACATATACATACATAAAAATAAACACATACAAATGGCATTTATTGGTTCACAAATTTAGTTAGAATCAACAGTGACACAGCCACAAAACAATAATTTATTCCAAGATGACATTTATAGAGTATAATGTTCTTTTTCTTGAAGAAGTGAAAAATTTCAGGGAATCAGAAGGAAAAAAAAAAAAAAAACCTTACAAGTTTAATTTTCCAAAAGACAGATAACATGGAACATTTTATTTCTTTTCTCCTTTCCTAAGAAGCCCAACGATGACAGAGGTATGCTCTGGATTATTGGGTGAAAAATCTATAATCAATAATTGTGCTATTTTGAATTTGTAACCATTTTTTACTGTTCTAAACTCACAGCAGAAAGTGTATCTATGCATTTGATAAACTACAGCAATGATGCTGTTCTCTTTTTGATATTTTGGAAACTATTATACATCTACAAAGAAATTTTTTATTTTTGTGAGCAAAGAGCTGACATTTCTGACAGATATTTTTAGATTATACACAAATCCTTGATTCTACTAGTTCAACAAATAAAATGAAATCTCCCTCTTATGTTATCTCTAGGCTTGCCTTTTAGATAAGACATCAGATAGTTTGTCAAAAATTATATCACAAGAGGATAAATCAACTGTTATTTATCCCAGGCTAATCTGAGAGGCTAGTGTCAGTGTAAGAAGTTCAAGTCCAAGGGCCATGGGAGGCTTCCCAGCAGTGGGCTTGTCACAAGGGAAAGAGGATTATAGAAGCAGGTGTGAAAGGCAGGGCATTGCCGCCTGGGCGTCCTCCTGTTTTAATAGTGATTTGACTCTAACCCACTCGATGTTGGTCACTTAACAGCTATAACCTCAGAGGGGAGTACATGTCATCTGATTTGCAATTCACCACAAGCAAAATACCAGAGAAAGAAGATTCCAGATGAAAAGTCAGTGAGAGCTACAGGCACTGCTTTCAGTCGGAAAACTCTGCAAAATATGTGAACAGAGAAAATAACAGAAGGCAGAGAAGCAGTGTTTGATTTACTGTAATATTAAGGACATTATTTTTCCAAGTAGTGACCTTTCATAGTAACTAAATTATATGATTCACTTGAAAAAAATCTAATGTACTTCTCATGAAACGTAAAACTCATCAGTTTTATAAACTCTATCAAGTGGCTACTGTATGCAAGTTATTGGGTCAGGCCTTGGAAGGTAGAGACATGTAAAGACGTGGTCATCTCACATAGGAGTTATGAGCCTGTCCACAAATGTTTGTCAATGGGAAGGAAGGCTGAACATCACAACACTGGGGAGGAAAACACTGGCGGGTACATTGTACCACTGGGCAGAATGTGATTCACCCCTGGGAGAAGTTCAAAAAGAAGATTTGTATAAGACATGAAAATAATGTTTATCTGGGGAAATTATTGATAGCGTCACTGCAAAATAAATTGTTACACCTTTCTGTTATCTCTCTACAGATAAGCAAAACTGAGAGGAAGGGACTGAAAATGAAAGAAAAAGTAAAAGGTGTGGGCTTCTCAGGAGGCTTAGAACTGTCGACAAGAGCCTTTGACAGAAGCCAGGGACTCGGTGAGGTCTGCCCTGCCCTGGAGAAGCTTCCAGTGGAATTGAGAGGCAGTCGGTAGGCACGTCAAAGATATTTAAGTACAGGTGGTCATAAACATTACTAAGAAACCTGAATAGCAAGATAAAGACAGGCTGAGTAAAAACGGGCAGCGAGGTGGCTGTTTTATTCATGAATATGCTATTTTGAGGGAGATGACAGATCTAAATAAAGTGAGAAAGTAAGTCATATGATGCCTTGGACAAGAACATTCCTGGTGGGGCAAAGATCACGGGCAAAGAGAAGGGCTTGAGGCGCTGGGGTGGCTGTGAAAAGGCCGGTGTCCCTGGGAACAGGAAGAGAAGAGCTGGGAAAACTCAAGATGGGAGGAAACCCAAATGTGTTTTTGTGTGTGTTTGCCTTTTAGACATGTGTGATGTATACAGGTGGGGTAAGACGTTGGGAAACAAGACTCTGGAGCTCAGTGGAGACGGTCAGGGCTGGAAACATACATTTGGTCTATGCAATGGGTACAGTTGTCAGCTCTGGAGCCAAACTTCCCAAATGTGAGCTGCTGGTACGATGCATGAACTTTGCAAATTTAGCCAAGGTCCTATACTCTACTTCTCTGGGAACAAGTTTAATCATGGGTAAAATGAAATTTATTTCACACTGGGAATTAAATTAATAAATTTATTCAAACTAACTATAACAGAGCCTGTTACATAGCTATTGGTACATTATTTATTATTATTATTACTGTAGCTGAATTGAACTCATGAGATTATATGAAAATATGTAGGAAATAAGTATAGATAGGATAAAAGTAGCATAGAACCTTGGAAAACTTTGTTACTGAGAGGTTGGGAAAAGATGGATGAGGCTATAAAAGTGAATAAGTAGTGCTCAGTGAAGTAGAAGGAAAATCAGCAGTGTGGATTAAATTGGCAAAGTGAATAACATGTTCTGGAAGCAAGGACTGAGTGTCAAAAATTGATGAGGGTTTGAGTGAAATGAGGAATGAAAATCGGCCAGTGGTTCAGCAAGATGGATTCACCGGGATCTTGGATAAAAATGATTCCAGTGGAGGAAAGGAAATGAGGACCACGGGGCACGGATGAAACAAAACGGGAGGGAGGCCGTCAGGACAGAGGGAGCTCGGGAATCCTGTTCCCAGGAGGATCACGGGGAACGGAGGCAGCGAGGTAGCAACATGGTACTGGGGAGATAGCTTCTTTCCTTAAAGATGTGAGCAGATCTGTAGGCAGATAAAGATGACACAAAAAATAGCAGAAACAAGGTTTCTGAGTTGGTCTTAGTAGGTGGGATTAAAAGCACAAATACAAGCGTTGATTTTAACTAGAATCTTGGATGATTTGTGCATTGAACTTCTAAAGATGGAAGAAAATATCAACGTAGATGGCGTCTGGCAAATTGGGTGATGGAAGGATGGATGACCTTCTTTAAAAAGTGCTACTTTTTTTTAGTAAAATAGGAAGCTAGGCCAAAAATTGAGATTCAAATAGGAAAGACTATTAGAATTATAGTTTTTTCAGGTAAAACTAAGGATTACCTTAGTCCTGTCCTCATAGCTTCTTAGTATATCGCTAATATTTGTTCTACAATGTTTTGAAAGATATGAACAGGTAAAGCAGAAGGATTAGGAGGCGTGGGCAGGTACAGTCTTAAAGCAAGTGCACACTGGACGTGCTAATGAGAGTACGGAGTAACCGAACACGAGTGGGGGTGGTAGGTGTGTTTAAGGGGTCCTACCAGTCCAATCGTTAATTAGACGCAATTATCTCTACGGGGAATCTAAACCAAATTAGAAGAGGACCAAATAAAGAATCTTGAGCTCTGTCCTGGTGAGACATTGTTTGACAACACAAAACTGGAAGAAAACTGAGGCAAAGTGGTTAGAGGTTTAGAAGATAAAGCAGGTGAGACTAGCTGGAAATAAAAACAAAACATCAACAAATTAACAAAATTAACGAAAGGAATTGCAGTCAACAAACAGAAACAAACTTTCGTGACAGCTTGAGGCTCTGTCTTGAAAAAACTGTTTTTGTTTGTTGACTACAATTCCTTTTGTTAATTTTGCATTAATATGTGATGAGGTTGTGATGAGGTGGCTTTGTTTGCATTTGTGATTGTAAAGTTAAATCCAAGTTGCAACTGGGTCCCTCCCCTTGGAAGTGCACCATATACTTGTACAATGTACCAATAGGCGGGAACTTAGGGAAATTCTTCTTCCCATTTTGCTTCTTGAATTTAATTGTGTGTTCCTCTCATGGGGGGCTGTCATTGTTATTCTACTAGTTTCAATTTAGTATTGAGTACAGGGGGTGTTTGTTTTTCCATTCTTGAGATACTTTACCTGGGAGAGTATTCTCCAAACCCTCCAGGTAAACACAAAAGATACAAAGGCTCCATCTTTTTCCACTGCTTGGTATCCATATACCACAGTTTATTAATTCATGCATGGCTTAATGGGCACTTGGGCTGTTTCCACATCTTTGTGATTGTGAAAGAAGTTTTGAATAAAATTTATCAATGAATCTAGTTTTAAAGATGGTCAAAATGATAAATGGATAGCTAAAAGACATTGATCATTAATGTCTTATGATAAACCTACCTGGCTTAAAAGTTCCAAAAACTAACAAAAGAGGTCAGAGAACCAGAATATTTAGTTGAAATTTGCAAAACACTTAGCAAAAATATCATTCAGGAGCCTCTGTAGGCCTATAAAAAATTAATAAGTTCCAAGGAAGAGAAAGTAATCAACGTGTCTTAGAGGTGGAAGATTTTCGGTGAATGGTTACAAATGTGCACAGCAAAAATAAAAGTGAATGAATAAAAGCACAAAAGGTTTGGGGTTATCATGTACATGTCACATTGAAGTTTGTTCTAGAATCAGATTGCTGGGAAGACAAATTTTGCAAGTTATTTGAAAATAAATCTGAGAATTTTCCTATAGGTGAAAATATCTTCCATCCTCTGTGGCCCAGGGTGATGAGTGGGGAAGGAGGAAATCTCTCCACTTTTCTCTCCTGTAGCTGAAAGACTGTTTAAGAAAAGCTGTGAAGAGGGCAGCGCCTGTTGCTCAGTGAGTTGGGCGCCAGCCCCATATACCAAGGGTGGTGGGTTCAAGCCCGGCCCCGGGCGAACTACATCAAAAATTAGCTGGGCACTGTGGCGGGCGCCTGTAGTCCCAGCTACCTGGGAGGCTGAGGCAAGAGAATCGCTTAAGCCTAAGAGGTGGAGGTTGCGGTGAGCTGTGACTCCACAGCACTCTATGGAGGGCGATAGAGTGAGACTCTGTCTCTACAAAAAAAAAAAAAAAAAGAAAAGCTATAAAGAGGGTAGAGCATTGGTAGGCATAAGGGATGAAAATAGCAGATTACATACCTTTCAGAAAGGGAAAGTCATTAAAATGAGCCATTGCTATTCACATTTAAAAAGAAAATGAGACATTATATATTGGGTTAAATCTAGGTAGTTCAGGAAAACACAAAATCATGGAAACATAAAAAACAAAATTCCAGTAAATTGATGAGAGAAGAGCTAATTTGAGCTAGTTCCACCTTATAAAGTGCTTCCTGAAAAAGTCTATGGTAAGAGGTGCACCTTTAAATTATACATGGTCAGACAAAGCAGAAGGGCAAAGTAGGATTTGTCAGACAGACGTTAAGTGCCTATAGGAAAGCAAGATGATTTAAAACATTTATCCCCTCCCCAAATTGTTGATGGAATGTCATAAGGTTGTTTGCGCTATATTTTCTATAAAGTCCTTACAGACATATCTATGTATTGTGCTGACTTTGAATTTTATGTCCTCAATTAACCCTGGGACGGACTGTATATGTATGATACAAACTATCTTCTGTAAAACAAACCAAACAAACAAACAAAAGCCCAGAGTGTGTACATGCCTGCCTGGAATCGTGCCACGAATTTTTAAATAGACTTCATTTTCTGGGACAGTTTTAAGTTTACAGCAAAATGCCAAGAATTTTTAGGGAGCAGATTTGCAACTTATAAGCAGTCAGTAATATGTTATCACAGCTGGGTTATTTTTGTATGTGTGGGGGAAAGCAATCAACAGATACAGAAATCTGACTCATGCAATTTCCAAAGTGTATCAAAATAAAGTTTAAAGAGATTCCAAGGGAAAAGATAAGCTTTTACGACTAAAGTACAATACTTTAAATACATTTCTGTTATGAGATTTTTGAAATTATCATTTTATTAAGACTACTTCAAGTTTTAAGAAAAACTCAGATGTGATTTCCCTTTCAATCTTTTGTTCTCACCTGCAGAACATGAGTTAATCGGTTTGGGGAGGGTCTGCAGAAAAAGAGAACGGCAACGTTTCCTCTCCTACCAACTCTGAACTCATTACTCCCTAGGAGAAGAAGAAGAAAAGGAAAGGGAAACTGCGTTTTTAGTAATCACTTCACCTTTACATCATTTTTCAATCCCTCCAAAACTACTAGGCCATCAAAAGTTGACTACAACACCCAACTCCTCAATAAGCTGTTTTTAGTAAGGTCACTGTGATTCTTTAGCTGCCAATTGTCAGTGAACGCTTCACAGTGTTTATCACATTTATTACACCAAAAGGATATATATGTGAATTTTTTTATTTACGCATGTTCATCTTTCTTTTTTTTTTTTTTTTCATCTTTCTTAAAATGCTCAATTGCTCTGTCTTTTTGATACTGCACTGTTTTATTTTCCTCTCCTCTATATACCTGGGTATATACACTAGACAAGTGGCATCTTCTCTGGTCTTTATTGTAGTAATGCACCTCCAGTTGGAGGAAAAGGACGACTTTAGGGGAAAAATATCTCAGTGGGTTTGTAAGCAGAAATAAAAGCAAATCTGTGGGGGTACTTATTTTTCCATCTATTCCCTATATTTCTCTTACTTCTTTTCTTTTCCTTTTTACCAGTAGTATGATGGGATTTCGTTTGTTAATAACACTCGCACAGTTGAACAGATGCTGGTAAAAAGGAGAAGAAAAGAAGTAAGAGACATGTAGGGAATACACGGGGGAAAAGTACCCCACAGATTTGCTTTTGTTTCTGGTTGCAAGCTCACTGATATTCTCCCCTAATGTCTTCCTTTTCTTACCAAATCTTGCTATACACAAAAAATAACAAAGATGCACTAACATTTTGACTTTTTTTCTGACATGCTGAGGCATTTTATCTGACTTTGAACCAGTTCTAATGTGCATTCAATATCTTGCTGGAAAAGCACAGAGATACCCAGTTTTCCTGTCTGCTGTAGCTCTTGCCTTACTGTCTTCCACTGATGGCTAAACCAATGACAGAGATATTATTTTTTTGTTATAATAACAAATCAGTTCAAGAATCAATTTTTGTTTTTGTGGTTGTTGCTGCAGTTTTTGGCCAGGGCTGGGTTTGAACCCGCCACCTCCTGCATTTGGGGCTGGTGACCCACTCCTTGAGCCACAGGCACCACCCTCAAGAATCAATTTTAAACTTAGTAAGAATGACACCAATTTTTATAATAAATAGAACCAAAATATATGTGTATAAATGACTCAAATAATATAGAAGTTTATTACCCAATAACATAAAAGTTAAAAGAGAAATTTCCCAATAGGTAGGGATTTCCTCTACCAGGTACTTCAGGAGCTCTTGTATTTTATTCATTTTCTAAGGACTTTCTACCCTGAGAAGTCGTCATCTGCAAGTAGATAGCACAAGGAGAAAGAGACATAATATCATGCTTCCCAATTATCAGCCTTGTGTAGACAAGGCATACAAAATTTCTAATCACATTCTATTGGAGTAAATTCAACCATAGTATATTGGCTTACTGCCAGGGGTTCAGGGAATGTATGGTCATCAGGGAGCAAGGGGTGGAAGGGTTAAAAAAAATGTAAGGAAATTTTTTTTTGGAAAAGGTTATCACTCTCTGAAACAAGAAGACATAATGTAATCTCTAATACTTAAAAACAGAGTTTTATAATTCATATTCAAATACAGGGGAAAAGCTCACCCAGGATGATTAACATAACAATGAAAGAGTCAAGAAAGAAGAGAAAGTAAAACATGAAAAGATGGGAAAATATAAAGTACAAAATACAATATGTTAATAGTTACATTAGATACAAATGCGCAAAATTCTCTAATTAAAAGACAAAGTTTATAGGACTGGATTTAAATACACACAGGTGCACATGCACCCATAAACATGCAAAGACACACCCCTCCAATCAAGTTGTAAGATCTTTAGAACAGTCACACCTAAAACCTAAGGATACAAAAAGATAGAAACAGAACAACACAAAAAGGATATATAATTAAACTAACAAAATAAAGCTGTGAAGTTTATTATAATCTTAAAAATGTATTACAGAAAAGCATACTTAGACACAAATATACAATTTATGCGATAAAGTGCAAAATCCTCTATTTTTAATTTAAATTTGTTACCATGCAAAATATTTGAAACTATAACATAAATATTTAAATAATATTAAAGAATATTCATTTATATCAAATATTGAACTATACAATTGAGGAATACTCATTTCTTTAATGCCCATAAAAGTCATGAAAAGTGGATCATATTGGAACATAAAACAAATATCAAATAGTTTCAAAAGACTTAAATTATACACAGAAAATTATCTGACATGATCTATATTTTTGACATAATTTGAAAAAATATAATGAGAAAATTCCCTTGTATTTGGAAAATTTAACTTGAAATGAAGTTCAAAATGATCCTGTGGGACAATAAAGTAATCATAATGGTAAACAGAAAACATTCTGTATTCAATTGCAATAAAAATCTGGACATATTTTAAATTATACTTAAGGAAAATTTTAAACTTAATAAATTTATTAAAAGTAAGTCTGAAATTTCAGTGGAGGAATCATTTAGTTCATGAAATAAAAGTAAGAAGATAAAGAACAAGAAGGATATGCATCAAAATTGGTATAATGAATAAACTTATTAATGAAATAATAAGTTAATAGAGAAATTAATAAAATGGACTATAATACTCTAAAGTGATTCAGCCTATAATAGTTGGATTTGAAAAGATAAAGAGTTCATAAACTTGACCAAAATTAATAAAGACAATATAAATAAAAATAAAAGAATAGTATGCATATCTTTATGCCAATAAATTAAATACTTCCTTCTGATTTTATTGAAAATTAAATATTTTTATTGAAATAAATGTATCAAAACTAACACAAGAAGAAATGGAAAACATAAATAATCCAATTATTTTCTTAGTATAAAAGAAATTGGATCAATACCTTAAAGTATTCTCCCAAGAAAATTCAGGCTCTAAACAGCTTCATTGATTATGTCTCAACTAAACAGTTAAGAAAAAATGAATCATCAGCTTCACTTTTCGCAAATTTCTCCAGAATTGTTTGCTAGCATTATGTAGGCTAGCATAATCCTGATACCAAAAACCCAAATGGCAACAAAACAAAAAGTGAAATAAAATGATATTTAGATTTTGATAACATAGATGCAAAAATCTTAACATATTATCTCATGGAAGCTAATAGTTTACTCAGTGAACTTAGCATCATTAAAGTAAAGTACAACATGACCAAGTTATTTTTATAAGAGAAATAAAATGGTAGTTTAACTTAAAAAATCAACCAATTGAAGTTTCCACATTAACGTGTCATTAAGAAAACATAAGATAATCTTATCCAATAAAAAATATTTGATAAAATTTCATATCCACTTATGATTAAAATTATAACTAGGAATAAGGAATATAATACAAAAGATAATAGAAATAGAAAGAGAATTCCTTAGTCTAATAAAAAGTGACTACGGAAGACTTAGCAAGCATCACCCTTAATGTGGAAATACTGAATACATTTCCTCTGAAATTAAGAACAATAAAAATGTACTCTGTTACCTATTCCATAAAATAAAGCATGAGTATGTGATAGGGATTAGAAATGGAGAAATAGAACTGCCAATACATGCAGACGATATGACTGCGAAAATAGAAAGTTTATGTAGAGACCTGTTAGATTTAAAGGGATAGCTTAGCGAAGTCCTGGAAGCCAATATAAAAAGTAGTTGTATTTCTTGACACAAGTAACCATCAAACTTAATATTTTCAAAAGGTAACATATAATAGCTACCTAATGTTAGGTACCTGGAAATAAATCTTATTAATTCTATACAAGATATTTCAGTAAAAATAATTATAAACATTATATCACATGTCTTGCCCTTAAACAAAATTTAATCATGATGCTAGTTCTAGCTGGTCCTTAATATCTAAACTATCTATCCTTTATCTCACTCAATTCTTTCTCTTGATCACTTTAACCTACACTAGTAAGTTTTAATTTTCTAACTGTGCCAAACATATTCCTTCCTTAGAACTTTTGCACACCCACCATCATTTTCTTTGCCTAAAATGGTGACCCTCTATACAGATTTTAGATTATTGTTTAGTCAGTTAAAATATCATCTTGTTAAGAATTCTTCCCTGACTTCCCTTTCTAAAACAAGTTGCCTTCCACCCTATTTGTTTTATCTTGAACTTGTTTCTTTTCAGTTCTGTCATTAATAGCATATAGCATAGCTCACAATTTTGTATTGTGAGGGTGGGAGGGAGACAGGATGCTGGGAAACAAAGACAGAGGAAGGAAGAAAAAGCACGATAGGCCACGTATCAGGGTAGAAATTGGAAAACTTTTTTTTGGAGGTTTAGATAATAAATATTGTCTTTCAGCTTTTAGGCCACACAGTCTCTGTCCCAACTCTTCCACTCTACCATTCTAGCCCTAAAAAGTACCATGTTCCAACAAAACCATTAATATTTGCAAATATACACTGCAGGATGGGTTTGGCCTGAGAGAAAGACTTGCTTGGCACTGAGGACTTTCTTTACATATTTTCATTAATTGTAGTGACAACTTTTTGAGAAAAGAGTATATAATTTATCCAAAGCCACAGAACTTAACAGTATAAAGTCTTAGGTTAGCATAATGCCACAGAGAAGAAAGAAGAGAGAAAGAATCAGATTATTATGGAATTTCTTCAGTTATTGTTGTTATCCCTTTGTCTGCAGGATAATAAAATTTGTTCAAGTTCCTATAGATAGTATTTAAACTTGCTTCGTATTAACTAAAGACCTTCTTAACCTTTGGTGCATACAGATTGTATTGAGTTGAAATCTCTTGTTCCTAAACTTTCTGCTATTTCACAAAACCATTGATCTGAAGAAACTTTCCTAAGAGTTAAAAAATTCAAATTATTTCCTATCATTCTTCCTTTTGGCCCTGTTTATACAAAATGACAAAAAAATGTGATTTAATAACCCCAGGAAAGTAGGTTGCCATAAATATATCGTAACTTTCGAGTTCATATAAAACGGAGCCATATTATGTAGAATTCAGGAAGACGAAGACACAGGAGGAGAGAACATACATGTTTTCACTATTATACTTCAGTGCAGAAATGTTTTATCTGTGAGGTCAGAAATGAGAGGAAGGGTACAGTTTTCAAAAATTAAATTCATGTATTTACGCCAATGAGATAAAGGACTGTAGATATAAACACTAAATAATGAAGAGTATTAAAATACAATTTCTGCTACACTTATAACTATATATTGTACTCTTGGGTTCTATGGACCTAGAGAACTTCCATCAACTTGTGAAAGTGCAAAGCGTCAGTGGCTAATACAACACAGAGAGCAAATATTCTAGGCACTTGTGAGGGCCTGAAAGTTGTTGAATTTGTCACCAAACTTTGCCATTTTTTTTTTTTTTAAGAGACAGAGTCTCCTTCTCTCATGCAGGCTAGAGTGTAAGTTGCACGGTCTTTCCTCACAGGATTCTTCCCTTCCTGGGTTCAAGTGTTCCTTCCACCTCAGCCTCCTAAGTAGCTGGGACTACAGGTGCACATCACCCCACCACCCAGCTAGTTTTGCATTTTCATTAGATATGGGGGGGTCTTGCTATGTTGCCCAGGCTGGTTTCAAACTTCAGGCATCAAATCACCCTCATATATATATGAATATATATATATTCATATTTCATAAATATAGCATAGAGTCAAATAAACATTTAGATATAACACAATTTTACAATGTACTCAAATACATGAGAATACCTTGATTCCACAATTGCTAGGTAGTACAGTATAAAATACGAGCCAGTTCAAGATGACTTGCTTGTAATCTTGACATTGCTTTTAATTATATGGTGTTACCCATATGCTTAATTATGATTATGTACAAGTATTTTGTTTTGAGAACTGTTACATCAGGAAAGTTGAACTAAATAACATAAATACAATCATGTGTTTAATCCGTGCTAAATGCCTTGATAAATACTTCATATATATTGCCTCCTTTGATTCTTAAAATAGGTGATATCACATGGGTACTTTAACTACCCCCCTTTCACTGTTGAATTTTCCTACCCAAGGCCAGAGTGCTAGTATTAAAGCCCTGGCATTCTGACTGCCAACCCAAGCTCTTAACCACTATCCTGTATCATTTTAAGTGGCTCGTTATTTCAGATATGCTGCCACTTGAACAATATATGTATTCTGTGAGAATTCTTGTGGCTACTGTTACAGTTATGCAGATAAAAGGGGGGAAGTTTCATATCTAAACAATGGAGCAAGCCCCTCCAGGATGACAGGAATGAATAATTCCAGGTGAGACTTGGTTCATCTTGGGATTGTAATGGCCACAACTAAAATTGGATCTTCTATTTAGCAAAACATGCATAATTAAATACATCTGAGAAAAACTATTAAAAGTCGAGTTATCCAGCAAGAGAACATTTTTTTCCTCTGACTGTTTTTTAGCAAACTGTCACACTAAACCTCACCATTCCTCCAAAACATAAAACTAAGCCCTTTGGAGCAATTTCAAACATTTCCACAAATGAATAGACATAGCAATGTGTCATGAAACCTTGCCAATTTACAATGCCTACATTACTTCACAATAATATATTTCTTTATTTAAAAGCTATTTTATTGCCTCTTTACAATTTTCAACATGCATTTCTCTTCCCTTCATACGAATCAGTAATCTGAGGAGAAAGGTGTCAGCTGAAACGCAGCCTGTGAGGGCTCCAATTTCAGCACACATAACAAACCACACTGGTCACAACTGTGTGTGGGGAAAATCCTTTGTAAGATTATTTTTTGCATGTGTTTAAATCTTATTCACAATGGAAAAATCTTTTCTATAGAAATGCTTTAAGGTAATATGGTTGGCTGTTACTATGTGAATGCTTTTTTTAGCATAGACTCGTATAATCACTTATACTCTTTATCCTTTTTCCATTTCAGTTCCCTCGTGGTAAAAATGAGCAAAATAGAAAATTCAGTATAATTCTACCATTCACATTAGCAAGAGAACAATAGTAAGTGGCTTTGAACGGCTTCTCCATTTGGCATTTCAGTTACTGTTTAGATTAATAGGTACAATAGAAGTTGGAATTTTCTAGGGGGCCAGAGTTTAATGGTGCTCAGCACTGCTCCTTTTTGAAAAGACACATCCACCTGTGGGCAAAGCTTTCTGTCTGTTACCAGGGCCCTGACTAACGCAACTGATGAGTGTGTGAGTCTGTTTCAAGTTGAAGAAGGAAGGACTTACATTCGAGTTAACTACCCTGTCTCTTCCTGATACGAATTGTGCCAGCTGAGATAATCAATAACTTATCAGACGACGAGAGCTTATTAGCATCAGGTTAACATGCTAGTATTCACGGCAGTATTCTCCAGCGTGGGAAGTGGCCCTTTGGTATAACACACTTCAGTAGTTTAAGCTCAATAATAATAACTCTTGTTTAACAAGATATTAGGTTGACTCTTATAAATTAGAAGATTGTTTTCATGATCTATGCAATCTACTCTATTAATAAAAATAGAACTGAGGCTCTTGGCACAATTCATTTCTCACATCCCCTTACAAGTGGGCTCTAAATACAAGGAATCAGCCCTACCCAATTAATCACAGCCCTGCACAACAGGTCGACCTGAGGAGAATGTAAAACTACTGCTACTGGAAGGTTTAATATAAACACTAGGGCTAAATTAACGAGCTTTTAAAATACAGAGATGATTGACCAGTCGGAGCAAAGCACATTCTTGTGTTTTCATTTCATTTGAAGATGTATTCCCAGAAAAAAATAATGATTTGTTAAATCATTTGGAAGGGCCTTGGAACGTATTCCTATGACATTTTACCATGAACAAGAAAATGGCAATAAGAAATAAAAACAGTCCAGTTGGAAACGCTTAAAATTCAAAGATTTCCATTTGCATCCTCTAAGTGACAGAGACGAGGTTTCGCATCTGGTGTCTGTAAACTAACAAGTTTTCACTGTCTACTCCTTAAACACAATTCTGATTGTGCATCCTTAAGAAAGATCAGCACAGCGGATGAGCAGGATGTGGTGCTTCTCGTTCTATCCCCACTGTGGGATTGTCACAGTGCATCTGTAGGGATTACGTGTTTTAAGAAGTTGTCAAATTTAATTGGCAAGTTTGCACAGTTCTGCTTTACTGGATTCATCACACACCAAGATCTTTTTCTTTTATCACTTTATGTTAACTCCATGATTTAAATATTGCCATCTGTGAACAAAGCCTACAGAATTAGGAAAACAGCTTTAGTAAATTAAAATCTTAACTGATGCATGATTTGAAGATTTCAGCATTGTTTGTTTGATGTTTGGTGTATTTGTCTTTTTTTTCTTAGGGCAGGTATCAGATGCTGTACATGTTCAGTATGGCAGAAGGCCCTATAAACACTTCAACAGGCTTCAGGAATTTAAGGAAGAAGAGCAAATTCTACAACATCGACAGACACACAGTCCTTTCAAGAATAAGGGAAAGTACTTCAAATGAAGTCTAACTTTCTTCTTCACCAAGGCAGGCTCACGGATGAGACCTCCCACTGTTTCTCATTGCACTCCCGAAATTCCCTGGTGCTACCTCACCTGGCCAGGCTCATCTATTTTCGCCTGAGTAGCTTCATATCATGCCTTGTATTGAATGTCACATCCAGAAAAGGCACAAAGGGGTCCCCCAAGCATCATAAACTGGTTCCCTCTAGGTATTCTCAGTTATCCTCCTGAATGTTTTTCCTTCGCCCAATTATTAAAAATAATGACAGTACTTTAAAAAATTGTATTTCTCCGTATATTATATTTGACCCTCAGAACGTGCATTCCATAAGAACAAAGAGACAGAATAATGTCCTGTGCTTGTTGTTTTGCTCTCGGTGTAGGACTGGCATTTGGGGGAGTGCTGGCTAGTGCTAGCGGCAGTAGTGGTGATAGGAGAAAGAGAACAGGCAGAAGTACAAAAAAAATGAGTAATAAAAGTGACGGCTACATCCTAAGCTAACATTTTCGTGCCACCCACTGTGTAAGAGGATTTGCATTATCTTATGTAGGTATTAAAAACATCCTTGGACATACGTGCTCTTATTACCTAATATTGATAGAGGGGGACTTGAGGCTCAGGGAGGTTGAATAACTTTCAGAGTTACAATATTAATAAAGTTGATGCCATGATGCAAACGTGGCCACCCCACTCCAGAGCCACGTTGGATGTGTGAATAAAAGGGTGAAGGAAAAAGGAAGGAAGGAGGGAAGGAGACAAGAAAGGAGAGGAAGAGAGAAGGAAAGAAAGGCTGCTTCCTACAGCAATGGGTGACTTGGCAACCCCCCAAAATTCAGATCAGTCCAATGCTTAACAACCTTAGTAACCTACCTTTCAAAACTGAGTTTTGAGAAGGAGATACTGAAATACTTGCCAAATAAGTTTCAGATGAAAATATGTAATGATTTGCCTAGTGCAGCTATTTTTTATTGAAAATGACTATCAGAGATCTCTTCTGAGCATCCACCTTGTGAATGACGCTCACAGCACCTAACAATGGGACGATTGTAGCTATTTCCCTAAACCACATATAGGTAGAGCGGTTTGGCTCAGACTGGAGGATTGGAACGGTGACATTAGCCATGATAATAATGATAGCTGAATCAGTGTTGCTTTGTATCAGTTGTGTACTAAGCGTTTCCATTCGACTTGGATCCTTTTTAACCCTCACGCAGTTGTGGCAGGTGTGACACAGCGTCAGAAGGCCGCAGGGCTGGCAGGCCTGGAACCCAGACGCAGATGAGACATTCTAATTCCAGACCCACGGCCCAGATGGAGGTACTCTCCCGAGGTTGTGGGTAATCTCTGTGTAAAGTTGGAAGCCGTGGAAATAGGGGAGATTGTAGGGAATTGTGAGGTTTATAGGTAGGCCTTAAATATTGGCTACCTGAAGGAATTCTCACAACTTGAAATTTTTCTGTTGTACAAGTGGGGAAAGTGAAACACCTGCAAGCCAAGTAACTTGTTAAAGTTTATCTACTAGTAAATAATAGACTCGGGATTTGGTCCTAGGCCTGTACAGCTCCAAAGCCTTTCCTCACCAGCTTTTTTCTTAAGTCACAATATTTCACGGAGATACTTGTATTTTACAGTCTTGACAGAAAGGAGAAAGAGCAGGTGCTTACTGGAGACCGCACTTGGGTTATTTGAATGAGAATTATGGTGTAACTCTGAGGAGCTGAAGCAGCTTGATTTTTCTCTCTTTCTTTCTCTCCTTCCTTCCTTTCTTCTTTCTTTCCTTCCTTCCTTCCTTCCTTCCTTCCTTCCTTCCTTCCTTCCTTCCTTCCTTCCTTCTTTCCGTATTTCCTGCCTTCTTTCTTTCCTTCCTCTCTCTCTCTCTCTCTTTCTCTCTTCCTTTCTTCCCTTCCTTCCTTTTCTTCCCTTCCTTCCCTTCTTTCCTTTTCTTTCCTTCTTTCTTGGCAGAGTCTTTCTGTATAACCCTAGGTAGAG
>CAUYRH010179266.1:0-38023 GCA_963574655.1 Perodicticus potto
ATAGGTGGGATTTTTATCCTTCACCCCCTCTCATTCTCCTCACTTCTTAGTGTCAATGTCCATTATAGCTCTTTATGACTACAGTTGTCCCAAACACCAATTCTGTTCAGGTTTTTTGGAGGGAAGGTTTGTTTTGAAAGATGTGATGGATGAAACATTTTGTTCACATAAATAAATAGAGGAAGCTGAAAAGAATTTTATTATAGCAGTGTTATGTGGTTCTTTAACTTCTTTCCCTGTTATTTGCTTTAAGTTGCACACATACTTATTATTGAAATATATTTTAAAGGATCTCTCAGTTGACAATTAAGTCCTCCATCAGTTTTGTGGAAGGCAAAGAATCAGATAGCACTAGACTTTTGAAAGGCTTTGTAACCAGCCGTTGGAGAACTTTACTTTCTCAACCCCCACAGGGACATTTCTAAAAGCCCCCTCTGTTGATGACCCGGGAGGTCTGGGCACCTTGGGCCAAGCCCCCACAGTGAGTCTCAGGTCTTTCATCTGCAGAGGAAGGGAGAGGCCGGCAGTGAGATGCCAGTTCTTGGGCAGATGGCTTTTTGGCAATGGCACCTGATTCTTTTGAAACTCTCTCAGCCCATGTAACCCTTGGAAAGACTCTGTGCTCCCCCAGGGGTGTGTGTGCTGTGGTTTGAACACCGTTGCTGCAACAGGCCACCACCACCACAGAAAGGAAACTGGATCTGGGTTAGTCCAGAGTGGGCCAGTGGCTTCCTGCACCTCCAGATAAGTCCTTCCCACACCTTCTATCTCTGCCTGGGGACAAGTGGCACTCAAGCCTCTGACAGGGTCTGGGCTGTACTTGGCTCACTTCGGGCCCTGCACTTGGGCTGGCAGTCTTCCAGAGCTAGTCTTCAGCAGCCAGTTCCCTGTAAGAGGAGGAATGAAATTGAGGACAGGAAACAGGAAATAGTGTGGAGAGAACCAAGCACCCCTGGGGGCACCATTGCCCCCCAGCACCTCCTCAAACACGGGGGTGCGAAGCCATCACCAGCATGGTTGCTGCCCATCCTTCTTGTTCCACAGGCTTGAGGCTGGGTCCTACTGGGTCCCAAAGCAAGCCCCAACTTTTGCCTCACTTTCTTGAAACCTCCCTCCTCTCCAAACCTCTTGCTGTTTCAAACCTTCCTGGACCTGTAGTATAGACTGCCCCCTTCATCTCATCTAGACTGCTGGCTCGCAGACACAGGCCCTGGGTCTGTAGCCAGCTCTGTGCCTCAGCGATAGGCCCTCAGGGTAGAATGTTCTCAAATGCTTTTTGTAAACTGATGCAGATGCTATCCTTGGGAGAAATATTCTTGCCACCTTCAAAACATTTTTTTTTTTTTTTTGAGACAGAGCCTCAAGCTGTCACCCCGGATAGAGTACCGTGGCATCACAGCTCACAGCAACCTCCAATTCCTGGGCTCAAGGGACTCTCCTGCCTCTGCCTCCCAAGTAGCTGGGACTACAGGCGCCCGCCACAACGCCAGGCCATTTTTTGGTTGCAGCCATCATTGTTGTTCGGCGGGCCCGGGCTGGATTCGAACCCGCCAGCTCAGGTATACGTGGCTGGTGCCTTAGCCCGTTGAGCCACAGGCGCCGAGCCTTCAAAACATTTTTTAAAATTATATTTATTTATTTTTGTAGAGATAGAATCTTACGACATTGCCCAGGCTGATTTTAAACTCCTAGGCTCAAGTGGCTCTTCCCCACCTCTGCCTCCTGGGTACTAAGATCACGGGCATGCACTACTGTGCCCTGCCCTTAATTTTAATGTTAATTTTTTTTTGAGACAGAGCCTCAAGCTGTCACCCTGGATAGAGAGTGCCATAGCATTACAGCTCACAGCAACCTCCAATTCCTGGGCTCAAGCGAGTCTCCTGCCTCTGCTTCCCAAGTAGCTGGGACTACAGGAGCCCGCCACAACGCCCAGCCCTTTTTTGGTTGCAGCCGTCATTGTTGTTTGGCGGGTCTGGGTTGGATTCGAACCCACCAGCTCAGGTGTACGTGGCTGGTGCCTTAGCCCGTTGAGCCACAGGCACTGAGCCTGCCCTTAATTTTTAATTGACACATTGTAGTTGTACATATTTATGGGGGACAGTGTAATGCTTCAATACCACCCCTTTTTAAGGAGGACCTCCCCAAGCATTAGTGTAAGCCTCACACCAATTCCATGGCACCCAGTCAGATTCCTCTGCCCCGTCTTCCCATGACCTGGCACCTCTTGGAAACTGCTACAGACTGAGCCAATGGTCCCTCCCTGAATCTTGGAGTGGCATCTGGATGCAGCCCAAGTAAGGCAAGTTAGGCTTATCTGGGTCTTCCATTCAACTGTGTAACTCCTTGAACCTTGATTTCCTCATTGGGGTCTCCCCATCTAACTCATAGGGTTGTTATGGGAAACAGTGACAGCCACTGACGTATTTGAAGCACTTCCAGTAAGTCTGACACTATGACAAACCCTTTATACAAAGCATTTCAGTTCATCATCTCAACAAACCTGGGCGATTTAAGCCTTTGTAGATGCCGAGGGTTAAAGAGAATCAGGAACTTGCCCAGTGCCATACATCTGGCAGTGAGGGCTGGGGTTCGAAATCAAGTCTCCCTGGCTCCGTCTTAGAAAGGCGACATCAGGCCTTCTGACCTGGGTTTCACACTAGGGGCAGATCCAGGGGCTGGCAGGCCGCCTCCTGTGCAATCCTTCAGTCCCCCACCTCCACTGCCTGGTAGGACCCTACATTTTCCTAGAAGCCCTTTTCTAGCCCCACCTCTTCCAGAGAGCCTTCCAGATGCCCCCAGGCCACAGGACTCTGCGGTTCCTCTCTGCCTTCTGGCTGGAACCAAGATCCCACCCTCTATAGCCTACCAGACACCCTGTGCTTGTTGTTTCACATGCTCCAGCCTCTAGAGGCCAGGCCTGGGTAAGATGCCACCTTCTTTGCTACTCCTGCGATCTTCCTAGTGCCTGCTCAGGGAAGCCTGCCTAGGCCCTCGGCACCCTGACAACAATGCTTTGTCTCCCAGGAGGCCAGGAGCCTCCAGAAACCAAGTCTATTTCAGGATGTCATTTAAATATAGAGAAGCAAGGGTGGGGAGTAGAGAGGGACAGGGCCCATTTTTCCAGAGAAATGATGCTGCCCGAATTGCTGTGCTATTTATAACTCCTGGGAAATGTGGACTCTGCTATTTCCTGATTAGATTAGTGCCGGGTAAAGGAGCCAGCCCCCTGGCATGTCAGTGGACAGGGACACCTGACTGGCTCACCCTCTAGTCACAGCAGACAGGTGCCATCCCTGGGTCCCAGGGAAGCAGGTACCTGGGGGACATCAGATCACCTGAAGGAGGGAGACAGGGATTTGCAAAGAGCCTTGCTGGGGAAACCCACCAAGGGCACCTCTTTCCCACACACAAGCAATGGGATTCTTCCAAGGTGGGGCACAGGCAGGAGACAGAAACAGTCCACAAGCATCTAGAAGTTTATGAGTACCTGGACCACGCAGTCACGAAAAGCAGCTCAACTATTTTCTTTTTGTCTTTAGCCATGGTCAAATCAAGGCTGCACATTCGTACCTCTCCCAAAAGAGACTGATGTTTGGGGCTGATGTCCAGGAGAGCACCAGGTCCCCTGCAACAAAAACCTGGGTCTCTGTAGGTGGCTAGGGGAGGCAGCTCCCTCTTCTGGACTAAAGTGGCCTCCTGTTTAGGATCAGCAGCACCCAGACATGTTGCATGGGGGGGAGGATCTGAGGTTCCCAGTGTGAGGGAGGGCACTCTGTGCACAGTGGTGCATCCACCAGGGCTGAGTTTTGCGATTCTGGAATCTCTGGGAAGTTCAAACCCTTCTTCCTTCTCTGTGTCCCACCTAGACTGCCACAGGTGACCCTATCACTTCTCCATTCCTCTGCCAGTTCATGGCCAGCTCTCAGTGCTTGAGTGTGGAGCAGGGTGTCCATTCCTGCTCCCTCAATAGGACCCTCGACTATTGATCCACACTTTCTGCTGTACCACACCGAAGTCTTCTTTGAAGATTTCTGCTACCTCCCTTTCCCAAGTGCCCTTGCATGGGGTCCTGCCATCCACAATAAGGGGCCAGTTATGGCCCCATCTATGGGTAGCAGGGGCTTAATGGTCAGAATTGGCCACTCATTGGAGAGGAAGTGGAGGCATGGAACAGCCTTTAGCCAGCATTACCCTGGGATATCACACAGGAGCTGGCTGGATGATGGGTGGCCTGAAGACAGAATCACCAGGGTCCACAGGCTCTACCCCCTTTCCCCACAACCCCAACTTCCTCCACCACCACCCCCGCTTGCCCCCAGCCTTCCCTTCACTCCTGGCTGTGCTCTACCCTTGGCCCTCTGAGACAGAGGCCTGGCACCCTCGCCCTGTCCTGGAAGTGCGTAGACTTCCCTCAAACCCCAGAGTTGCTTCTTGACCACAAGGACAGTAAATTCAGTCACCCTAAGAGGCAGGACATGAACATTAGCAAAGGACTCAAGAAAGACCTCAATGAGGTCTCCCCTTGGCTAGGGCATTACACAGAAGGGAGAGCTCTTGGGGTGTGTTTCAGAGAGGCCACGCAGACCAGGCTCTGAGCCATGAAGTGTGTCTGATGGGGGCGGGGGGTCCGTTTCCTATGGCTCCCAGGCCCGTGGCCATGGTGGCGGTCCTGGGCAGGCTTTCCTCTGCCTCTCCCTGCAGCCAATGCTCAGGGCTGGGTCCCCTTAGGACATGGAAGCCAGCCTGTCATTGGGACAGACCGCAGGCTTGAGACGCCTGGTAGGGCTGGCAGTGGGCAAAAGGGAGCTGCCAAGAGCCTGCCTTTCCTCCTGCAGGGAGGGTACTGAGGATTCCGTCAACGTGGCTGCTGAGACTCAGAGACAGGCAGGGGGGAGGGGGAGGGGCTGTAGGGCCCACGGCCTGGCTTCCCGCTCAGCATAGGGCAGGAGAGACCAGGGTCAGGCCCAGTAAACTCTCCTGCTGCTCCCGGTGGCTCGGTGGCCCGGCAGCCGCACTGTGAGGCTGAGCTTGCTCTGCCCCTCTCAGCCTGCAGCCCTCACACTGCAGGGGCCAGGCACCCTTATAGTGTCCTGCAGCCTAGGTTTGCCCACCTGCACCCACGCCAGCCTTAGCCTCTCAGGCTGACTGTATCACAAGGCGTCCATGGGGTGAGGCCACTCTGCAGGAGCCTGCCTCCTCTCCCCCTCCTGAGAACTCTGAAGTCCCCGAGGCTCATATATGGAAAGGGTTCAGCAGCTCTGAGTGAGGCTTTACTGAAGCCAGGTTAGCCTCTTAGCACCCACTGCAACCAGCCCTCCCCAGTACTCCCGTTCTTGTGGCTCTGCCTGCCCTGTGCCCACTACGTGTTTAGTCCCGAGGCTGAGCATGGCTGACCTTGAGGAGAAGGAGATGAAACTCAAACCTGGGCTGCTCTCTGAGGCCCCGAAGGCCAGGCACACCTCCGCAGAGCAGGCCCACCCACACTGCCTTCCCTGCCCCAGGCAGCCTGGAAGATCTTAGCTGAGAACCCTTGCAAACTCACAGCCACAGGAAGCAGGGGGGACCACAGGGCAGGGCAGTGGGTCACTCTTGAGAAAAGGAACGGGGCAGGGCCCAAGCAACACAGAGGCAGCCCTCAGTAGCCCTGTCCCCAAAGGGCGGGGCCCCCTTAGAGGTCAAAGTTCCAGGGGGGAGGCTTTCTGGGGTCCTGACCAGGAAGTTTCAAGCTGGCAGCTAAGGGAAGGCCAAGGGCCTGTCAGAGGGCTCCCTGTGGACTCGCAGTGGCGTGGTGAAAATTCTGTAAGTCCCTTTCTGAATTGGACTTTATCCTCCCTGTCCAGGCCAGAAACCTTTTCTGGGCACAGGGCCTTGGCCAGTGGAAATGACAGCATTAGCAATCCCACTGCCTGCGCTGGTGGCCTCTCCCCACCAGCCTTGCCTCCACGCCAAGTCTCACGTTCACCATTGAGAGTAACCATTGTGCCTGTTTCCATGCACAGCACAGTAGGCTAGGAGCCACACAGCAAGGCTCCAGAAGCCCCCATCCAGGGCATGCAGCCCTAACCCCAGTAGACTCCAGGACCACCCAGGCAACTGGACAACTGAAAAACAGCCACAGGGCTCCATGGGTTCGGGGCCTCCTCCTCGGAGGCTGTATAAAGCAGGTGTGCAGTGGTAAGAGCTTCTATTCTGGCTGAGCCTCCAGGGTCTGGGTGCTGGCCCCTTTACTGAGTCATTTGCGTAACCTTATCTGGGTCACTTTCTCAGCCTCAGTTTCCTCTTATACAAAGCAGTGTGGGTAATAATAGTACTTACCGTGTAGGTCATCACCTAACTTACGTCAAAGGCTAAGAATACTGTCTGGTACTCAGCATGTACTTGAAACATACCATCATCACAAAAACCATGTCTAAACCTTCCAGCAGGTATTTGGATTAAAGGCCCAACTATGTTTGGGTTAAAAGCCCAACTCTGTGTCCTGACCTGCAAGGCCCTACATGATCTGGCTGCCACCCTGTCACCCAGCGAGTACCCCATACTCTCCACGAGGCCTCTGTCTGCCCCTGAACACATCTGCCTCAGGATTTTTACCTGGTTGGTTCCTTTGCCTGGAATGCACTGTCCGCGGATCTTCCATGGAAGAACTCTTGTCATTTAAATGGTAATTCAAAACTGACCTCCTCAAAGCAAGGCCTCTCCCTGCCCTCTAATCCATTACCCTGTTCACGTTCTTCACAGCATTTGTCCAACCTGAAACAACCTCGTTTATCGACTGAGCTCCTCCTATAGATAGGCTCTAGTCTGACTCGGCGCCTCTGGACCCCTAGCGCCTGTGTGCCTAGGACGTGGAAGGTGCCCCATCAGCATTCATGACCAAATGAATAAACTGGGATGTGGGGGGTGGAGAGAACAAATGCCTTCCCACCAGGGTTCCTTCAGGACAAGGGCCAAGGAGCCCTACTTTCCTGCTCACCTCCCTTCTCCCGTGTTAGCTGAATGGCTGGCATTGGCCCAGGGGCAGCCCTGTGACCTCTCCTATCCAGACTCTCCCAGAGAGTTTCTAGCTTAGGAATAAGAATCTTGAGACACGGCCAAGATCATCATATGAACTGGATTCTAAGGGATCATCCTGCTCAGCTCCTTCATTGTGCTGATGCCAGAGAATCAGAGAGGTGAAGAGATTTACACAAGGTCACACAGCAAGTTAAACTAGTAGACTCAGGATTAGAAAGACTCTTGATTCCTATCAGCCCGGTGCCCTCTTTGTCTGGCACTCTGTGCCACACGAGCCTGAGGGCTGGGGGTGCTCCAAGGAGGCGGCCTCGTGAAGCACAGATAAGGCATTCAGGCATCTGATGGGAAGGGGTGCTGGCTAGGATAGAGATCATTCTGCTCCCACAGTCTAAATGGGGCCAGGGGAATTTCTGCATGACTCCTAGGTCCCTTCCAGCCCCTCTACAGAATTAGTCCATGAACAGCTTCCACGGCCACTTCTCACCTCTCCAAGGCCCATCCTGGGGGCCCAGCACAGTGGGCCTGAGTCTAAAGTTCCCTGGGATCAGAACTAACACTGTTTTTTCATAGGGATCGGCCAGGCAGGTCATGGGTACAGGGGGCTGTGTTCCTCCAAGGTGCTAGGAACTGTCAGAACATAAATACCTTTTCTGCCTCTAGCACGATTTGATAGGAGAAAGAAAGCCAAAACATGGTACCTGTTGACCAGTTCCCAATAATCTGGGCAGTTGGCAAGGCTGGCCACTCAGCAGAGGGCTGGGTCTCTCCAGACTAGCGTCCCTTGATTAACACCTCGCAACTCCCCTAAACCAGCACCTGCAGAAGTTTCTGGGCTCTTTCCAAATGCCTATCCGTCCGAACCTCGGGCCTCACTGCTTCTGGGTCCTACTGCACCACTGGGCTCAGTGGCCTTTTAGGAACCCCTGTGGTTGGCAGGCTCAGCTTTTCCTGGTCAGGGCCATCCAAACACTGGGGCAGCATGCCCAGCACTGCTGACCAGCCATCCCCAGGTGCCAGGAAATAACACCTTGCCAAGTTGGATTAAGGAATGGGTTTCTGTCTTGGGATCTGGAACTCCCTCTGAAATGGCATACAGTGTGCGCACGTGGCTGGCTCCATGTCTGGGTGGGCTCCATAACCTTCATCAGGGTCTCAAAGCTGAGGATTCCTGCTCTGTGGACTCAAACAGATGTCTTGGGAGCCAACTTGGCAGAGAGGCAGGAGGCCATCCATGTGGCCCCAGGACTAAGGTCCTCTCACTCAGGGGGGTGGACAAGTGCTAGAAATGAACGAGAGTCACTGTGTCCTCACTTCGAACCTGCCAGCTGGCCTGGCTACAGTCATGGCCCCCAGGAGGAAGTGGGCTGTGACAGAGATTTCCAGGCTTGGAGGAAGTACTGCTATTGACCCCATAGAGGTCACTGCAGAGGTGTGGGTGGGCGTGTGAGCAGTGAAGACACAGACTCAGACAAATGAGGAGGGTGGGAGGGCAGTGTGGCAGACAACCAATGACAGGACCGATTTCTACCGAGTAAGGTTCCAAGACCTTTCTTGAAATCCAGGGCCGTGGTATGGAACAAACAAGCCTGTGACATATCTGTGTCTTGTACCTAGGAACAGCCACTGAATGGCTAAGTGCACCTCTGGGAATGTGCACATGGTGTGCACACGCATGGTTTGTTAGGAAGAATTGTGAAGTGGAATGACAGACTCAAGGAGGGGCTAAAAACTCTCCTGTGGTGACAATCAAGTTGACACAAATCTATATCCTGAGCCTTAAGCTTCCCCAGACAAGTGGCCTAAAGGGGTCTCCCCATGGTCTTCTTCCTTGGGTAGCACCTCTGACCCTCTCTCTAAGCAGGGAAGCAAAGTCCATCACAGAGGTGGGCTCACTCAGGAGCTCAGTGACACTGGCTTCCAGATTCTTCTTCTTCTTCTTCTTCTTTTTTTTTTTTTTGTGACAGAGTCTCACTTTGTTGCCCTTGGTAGAGTGCCCCATAGCATCATAGCTTACAGCAACCTCAACCTCTTGGACTCAAGTGATCCTCTTGCCTCAGCCCCCCGAGTAGCTGGTACTACAGGCACCCACCACAATGCCCGGATAGTTTTTAGAGACAGGGTGTCACTCTTGCTCAGGCTAGATTTGAACTTGTGAGCTCAAAAAATACACCTGCCTTGGCCTCCCAGAGTGCTAGGAGGCCTCCATCTTCTCGAGAGAAGCTCTTTGGGAGCAGCAAATACCCAGACCCATGGAATGCTCCCTTGAAGCAGAGATAAGGTCATCAAAAGCTATCCTCAACTCTCCTCCACTCCCCTGGCTCCTGCCAGTCCAGCCTGAGTCCTGCCCTCTGGCCTTGGTCTGTCCTGGTATGGGTCAGGGGCATCTCTGCCTTGGTTGCAAATCTATGCAAGGACCTCGATTTCCCTGCCAGATAAATGCTTCTGGCCTGGCCTCACTTCAGGGCCCCCTTACTCTCTTTTTGATTCCTATGAGTGACCCTGCTTCAGGGACTGGGAATGGAATTCCTTCTTAGCCCCTTTCCCTCCAAAGTTCAACCTAAGACTCTAGAAGCAGAAAGGATGAGAGGAAGAATAAGGCACCGAGCCGGGTGTACTTGAGTGTGATTTGAGGTAAAAAAGAAAAAAAAAAAAAAAAACTACCAAGAGCACTGGCTGAACCCACCAATCCAAATGCCACGTGGCTCCTCTGCTAAATGCTTGCACAACAAACCAACTGCCAAGCCAGGGGCTGGAATGAGGCTTTAACCCTAGAACTCTCCTTGGGGATAAGAACCTAACCACAGATCCTTTGGGAGCCAAAGGAGAGCCTGTGGTGGTCCCGGCCTTCTCTCCCCTGATAATTGGAGATTCCTGGGACCAGAGGCTCTACACTATTTCAGTGGCTTGGTGTTTTCCATCTGAACAGAATCCTCAATCCCAGCCCTAAGTCTCCAGATGACTCACATCCCCCCATCCAGTCTTTCATCTTTCATTAAATGGGAGCAGGAGGGCCACAGGTGTCTTTCACATCCACAACATCAAACCCTTAGGGCAAAGTTACTGAGTTACTAAGGACCCCTGCTGCCCCCCTTCCCATACCCATCTAAAGCACTACCTAATCACAGCCCCTCAGCCTGGCCGTGAGCCTGCAGCAATAGGGGGGAAAAAAAACAGGTTAGTGTGGCTGGGAAAGAAGGAAAGAAAACAGCAGGAAGTAGCTTCATGACCCTGCCTGCTCGCCCACTAGCCTATGTGCAGAGAGATAGGCACGGAGGTAATGTCCCTCTGTCACCCGTGGTGCAGACTCTTGTGTGCACGACACTGACACACTTTGTCACACAGCATGTGTTAGGGCACTGAGTCACCTGCCACACTGAGCAGCTCAGCGCCAGCCCCATCCTGCAGTTGTGCTGACGCCAACCAGCTCAGCAGCCCAGTGCCTAGCCGGCCTACCATCCTCACCCAGAGGTCACCATCAGACACAGAGCTGTCAGACACCTCTGGAGGTGAGCCCAGCTAAGAGATCCTGAAGTAGCTTCTTGGTTTTGCCAGCCACAAATGCATAGGAGAGGGAGAAAGTCTGGGACTTTAGGGTTTAAAGAGTGATGCCCTACCTGCTAGGCATCCCCCCAAAGGGGCAGGTAAACCAGAAGGGCTCTGTTGGGCCAGTACTGGGCCAGGAACCTACTGGGTCAGTTTCTTGCCAACCTTGAGGTTTGAAAATGGATGTTGAGCTTTTGGGCTGGTGTCTGCTGGCCTCAGCAGGGGCTGGGAGGGCGGGTACAGGGAGGGGATGGCTCCATGCTGCCGGGCACAGACAGCTGCCTCAGCACCCAGGGGCTCCGCTAGCCTGATCCCCAGGGAGGCTGAAGGTGACACAGGGGCCAATGCAGGACAGCTCAGGTTGCTGCCCTGCCCAGCACTTTCCAGGAATGATGTCACCTCTGGGAAGTCAAGTATACCCCACTGGCAGGAGATGAAACTAAACAAGGAGCCAACAGGCCTCAGATTCCTTCCTCTTTGCAGGTGCCAGGAGTCTCCGTGCCGCTGGCAGCCAGAGCTCACACAGAGGGTCCTCCTCTAGCTACACAAGGGCTTTCAAATCCCTATTACAGCCTAGCCGAGGTCTCCCTTATTGCTACCTCGAAGGACGGACACAGCCCTGCCCAGCCAGGACTGGTACCCTGTGACAGTCTTACTTAGGCAGGTGACTAGGTCTGCAGACTTCTCATGCACTTCCTGTGTGCTAGGCACTGGGTCTGGCTCTTCCTTGGATGCCTAATGCCAGGGCCCAAAGTCAACCCGAAGGCAGCCTGCGCAGCTGCAGGACAGTCAGCCTCTATCCCGGAATTTAATCCCAACTCAGGTCTGGGGCCATGGACAGGACCGGCAGTCTGCACTGGCACAGCTTGGTCTGAGCTGTCTGCTGGGTCAGGAACCCCCTGGCACTAGGCCAGCAGTCAACTGGGTGGTCACTGAAGGGCACACCTACAGCCTCCAGACTCAGTAGTTCTCGTTACCTCCCCACACCCAGCACAAAGAACTTCACAAGGAAGAAGCAGTTGCAGTGCCCCTCAGCACAGGGACAGCCAGCAATGTCCCCTGGAGGCAGGAGGGTCGGGTCTGAGCCGGGCTCAGTGGGGAGACCCTAAGCCCAGGAGCCCCTTGCCTTGTCTGTCTGTATTTCTGTTTCTGCCACAGGAACTCAAAAAGCAGCCAGGCCGACAGCACAGATGCAGAGAAAGCAGCCAGGGTTGGCATTCAGCATGAAGTTACGGAGACTCACAACAGACACACACACATACCCCAGCCTCTGTCCTAGGACTGCAGATCGGCTGGGAGCTGGAAAGGGAGAGGCAGAGAGAGGGGCCCCAGCAGTCCCCAACCTCCCTCAGTCCTAGCCCAACCAGCCCTCCTGGACCCTTCCGGTCCCCGCTGGCACCTTGTGGCGGAGCAGCTTGCTGCGTACCCGGCCCCAAAGCCGGGCGCCGGTGTTGGGGGGCCGCTTGCTTCCCGGCTCCTCCAGCTGTTCGAGGCAGCAGCGTTCCAGAGGTTTGCACACCGCTTTCAGGCTGCAGTCGGGCTGAGGCAGCACGTCGGTCATGCCGGCGGCCCGGCCTGCGGGGGCCAGATCCCAGCAGGATCGCAGGCACGCGGGCAGCCCCGGAGGGAGAGGGACTGTGCTGAGCGTTCAGTCTCGACTGTTACTCGAGCCGGCTGGGGAAGCGCATGGTACGAGGCCGCCGCCTCCTCCCCTGCGCGTCCCTCCCGCCCTCCCGGAGACTGCAGCCTGCTGCGCCCCAGCACAGCAGCCGTCAGGCCGAGCGAACGCGCCGCCGGGCGCCTCCCCGCGGCCGGCTGCCGGCCTCGCCCTGCCGGCGGGTCTCGCGCATGGGACGCCGAGTGCGTGCGCCACACACTGCCGGGCAGCCCCCGCCCCTATCCAAGGAAGTGACTCAAAGAAGGCGCTGGAGCTGCCCCCCCAATACCCAACCCCAGGGTTTAACTCTTGGCAAGCTAGCGCAGCTTCTCACAGACTGCGACTGCAATCCCTCCCTCCAGCCCCCACTAAAGTTTGACAAGCAGCTAAACACAAACAGTGCCTTGGCCGCACTGCCTTAACTCCTTCTATACCAGCCTGCTCCTGGGGGCCTGGGGTACCAGGGAGGCTTCTGGCCATGCCGGACGGGGCTGGGAGGGGCCAGGGGTCCAGGCAGGAGCTGCATTTAGCCCTTGAACAGCTGCCCTCCTCCCCTGCAGAGGACTCACACTGCCCTGGAACTATACTTCCCACCCCCAATTCCTGCCCCAAGTGCCAACTTGGTGACGGGGCCCTCACTTCTGAGGCATATGAAGAAGAAAGCACATGAGCAAAAGCCAAAGACGACACTCTCATAGATGTCCAGCAAGAGATGCACCAGGTACACCTCACCCAAAAAAGCCCTCTGTTAGCAGGGAAAGAGGATGCCAGGGGCAATCAGCCACACGTCTGTGCTGGGCCCCATGTAAGGCAGAGTAAGAACCCGGTTTTGACCCTCAAGTTAGTGAGCATTCTAACTGAACAATGAGAAGCGAACTGTTTCTCAAGGTAACACCACAAGTTAAGAGTATGGTCGTCAAGAGAAAGCAGAAAGACCTGAACCCCAGACGGTTAGGGAACACAATCCAGAGGTGTCCGGGATATCACATTACTGCAGAGCCAGGCCAGTGCAGGAAGGAAAGCAATGTTTGCATAGTACCAACCATGGGCCAGGTCTTCCCAATATCTGCTGGTGTTTAGCCTTGTTGTTTGTGATATTGGTATTCCTGTCCTCATTTTAGAGATGTGAGAACTGGGACTTGGGGAGGTAATATTCTCCCTGGAAGTCACACAGCTGCAAGTGACCCCTGCTGCTCACTACTGTGCCTCGCTAGAGTGTGGAGGGTACTCTGGATTGAGGAAGAAGAGCTGACAGGAGGTTTCTTGGCTGACTCCAGGCAGGTGGGTCAGGACACAGACACTAGTCCTTGGTATCCAGGGTGCTCCTGCTAGATCTCAACCAGCAGATCGGTTTCAGGATTTTGCTTCAGACCCCTCAGTGTTTTTTGAGAAAGGGGTGGCTTCACTGCAGAAAAAGTCAAGAACTGGTCGTAGTACGAGCTGCTCTTCCTGGAGGGTTGATGTGGGAGAGGTACCATGCTAACCCTCTATATACATGGACTAACTCACTAAATCCTCACCTGCCTTTAAGAAGGAAGCACACTCCATTTTACATGTGAGGAAACTAAGGACTTTGAGAAACTGAGCAACTTGCCCAAGGCCAGGTTGGGCTGGGACACACAGGGAGATCTGGCTAACTGTAGAGCCTATGTCCCCACCACTGTGATACCCTGTTGTGGCAGGATCTGGCCCCACAGGGGTAAAGTAGGTCGGGGAGGCCAGGCCAGCCCGCCTCTTCTAGGGCTCCCCACTGCACACCCCCTTCTGCAAAGCGCAGATGAGATTAGCTGCCAAGGCCACGTGGAATCTCTCCCATACCTGAACTGAAGCTGCCCAAAGCCACTGCAGCTAAATGGGTGCTGAACTACAATAGTTTTGCCAGCGCCTCTTGATGGGGAAGGGAGAAGATGGACGGAGGCAGGGGACACCTGTGTCCCCTGCCCAGCTGAGGTCTTGGTCAGCCATCCTGACCCATCTCTTACCTCTCTTCCAGGGCCCCTGGGTGCCATCTCCAAAGACAGCCAGGTATGGTGGTTCACACTGGGAGGCTGAAGCAGGTGAATTTCTTGAGCTCAGGTGAGGGCTCATCCTTGAGTGTCCTGAGCAAGAGCAAGGCTCAATCTCTACTAAAAATAGAAAAAACTAACCCGGTGTGATGGTGCATGCCTTAGTCCCAGCTACTCGGAAGGCTGAGGCAAGAGGATCTCTTAAACCCAAGAGTCTGAGGTTCCTGTGAACCATGGCACTCTACCCAGGGTGACAGAGTGAGACTGTCTCAACAACAACAAAAAGAGAATCTTCCTCTAGTCCCATGAGCGGCTGCGGCCAGGCAGCTCCCTCACCACAGCCACAAAAACCCATCTCCTCCAGGAAGGCTCTGCTCACTTTGGGGGACTTCATTCCTTTTTTCTATTCATTTCATGCAAGAGGCAATGAATGTGGGCCTGGCCATGCACTGACCTCGGGCTGGGGGCTGAGGAATCCAAGCAATGACCAAAAAACCTGTGCTTGACAAAGCTGCCAGGCCCATAGAAGAGAAATGTAGCCTTAACAGGAGGCAGAGAGGCACTCAGCACAGATCATTCATTTCTGCACCTACAATGTGTCATCTCCAGATGGACAAAGCATTGCTTTTGCCCTCAAAACACCGGGTATCATTCCGTCAGGACAGCATGGAGAGGAGGCGGAAGGAGGGAAAATTTCTAGTTGGCAGGGATCTGGGAAGGCTCCATGGAGCAGACAGGAGGGTTAGCGTGGGACCCTCAGAGCTGTGGGGAAAGGCTGTCCACCCTGGCTGCATCCCTTTAGCTAATGTGCAATTGCTAGTTGTGTAACTGGCTGGTGAGGTGCCACTATAATAGCTTACCATGTTCGCCTGCGGCAGCTTGCTTCATACTGACTGGTTAACTTGAGAACTAGCTTCTTACTGGCTTTCTAAGGTTCTCTTTTTTCTTGCTGGTCACATGCCACAGGCTGCAGTCTGGGGGAATGGTGTGTGGGAGAAGGGCGACAGCATAAACCCTGTTCCCAAAGCCCTACACTTGTCTGTCTTAGGACGCCCAGGCTCAACACTTGTCTGGGTAAAGCAAGCTCTGATTGGATGAGCAATGGCCAACTGGTCTCCATGGTGACATAAGAGCCTTAGCAGACGGGTAGTCGGGTAGTTGAGTTGAGAGGCTCTTCCCTTGAGATGCACATCTCTCCCTTCTTCCACTGGACGCAGGCTTCCTTTGGGGACAGCACAGATTTGCTTTATTTTTCCCAAGCCAGACTTATTCTTTTCTGGAATCAATGGTTTAGAGGGGAGGAGGATTTGTGCAAGACAAACGTCCCCAGTGAGTTCCTCAAAAGCAGCAGTCTGAATTCTAGTCCTTCCAGCCTACCACGGACCCTTTCTCGCCTCTGCTGGATGGGCTAGGCTCAGGCTACCCTGGTCACCCGGGAAGTGACCGCATTCCCTCCTCTTACACCCCTTCCATCTAGCCACACCTTGCAGAACCCTCCTCTGAGGACATACAAGGGCCCCTGGCCGGATAAACAGAGCCTGGGTGGTAAGGCCCCCAGGAACAGATGTCACTGCCTTAGGAATTAAAAACATTCCTAGGGGATGGTCCCATCCCCCTTAATCCCCTCCCTAGGCTGTCTGCCAGAGGGATGAGAGGGGGTGTCCCTAGGAAGATGTGGGTGGGACCCCAGCTTATACCTAGGGAGGGGGACACGCTATCCGGCACAGCTGTGACTGAGGCAAAATCAGGTTAAAGTGATCTGCAGTGGCATCACTGAGGAAAAAAAGGTCACTAGGGAATAATACACATCCTGAGACACGTGGGCAAGAGAGGCAGGAACTGCCACACTGCTGCCTTGGTGACAGCTGGGGGAGAGGACAGCTTCCAGGCAAATTCTGCAGCCTGTGAACATGAGGAGGAAGGTTCTTTCTCAGAACCTAGGGATGCGGCTATGGCTTCTCTGGGGTGACCTCCTTTCCCCCGCTGGAATGAATTTCACCTCCCTCCAGCCATACTAGAATCTCACTTCCCTGTCTTGTCCTCTAGGAAAAAGAGCTTCTGAATAGCCAGCTGAAGCAAGGCCATAGGCACCCCAGGGAGGATGGCCCGGGAGCCAGGGCTGGGGGATGAGGAGTACTGATAGGTCACCTGGAGTCTAGGTACTGGAGCTGGGAGCCCAGGAAGAAGCTGGTACCCAGCAGAGGATGAGGACCAAAGGGATGGGACCTGGGTCCACTAAGAACTCTCCTCTTGGTCCCAGAAGAAGGAGCAGAACTGTAGGCAAGACGCTACAGGTGAAGAGTGGGCAGGGCCCAAGGCCACAAGGCCTGCGAGGCAAGGCTGGGGGTGGGCTACCTGAAGATAGATGCAGGGGACCAGGTGGAAAGAGAATACAGCAGGGCTGTGCACGGGCACCCCATGGGCCCAACGCTCACATGCAAGGTGTGCAAGTTGTAGGGAGGATGGCACGTCATAGCGACAACAGTGAGAAAGTAGGCATGGGAGTGTCCTCCTCACAGGAATGGCTCTGTGGCCCCTATACTACTATGGTGTGTTTCACCATTTTCTGCACCTATCCTAGCCAAAATCTATGGATTATTAGGCAGAGGTCTCCCCAGAATGAGAAACTGAGACCCATTTATGCCTTCCTATCTACCCATCCCAGGCCTCTGAATATCCGTGATATCTGAGCCCAGCGTTAGGCCCAGGGATGGGAACACCTTGCTCACAGTCACCAAGCAGCCAATGGTAGAGCAGGGCCTAGAAGCTGCCTGTCACTCAGCTGCCTGTTCATTCATTATAGAATGGATATCCACCACGTGCCAGACACAGAGGCCCTGTATAGCTTACAGTCTAACTCAGCTAACCTGAGCTCCCCAGGGGTCTTTTCCCTACTTGAACAGCTATGCATGGGCCGGGTGCCGTGTTCATGCCTGCAAATCCTACCACTCTGGGAGGCCAAGACAGGAAGATCACTTGAGCTTCAGAGTTCAAGACCAGCCTGAGCAAGGGCAAGTCTCCACCTCTACTAAAAATAGAAAAATTAGGCTCAGCGCCTATGGCTCAACGGGCTAAGGCGCCAGCCACGTACACCTGAGCTGGCGGGTTCGAATCCAGCCCGGGCCCACCAAACAACAATGATGGCTGCAACCAAAAAATGGCCGGGTGTTGTGGCGGGTGCCTGTAGACCCAGCTACTTGGGAGGCGGAGGTGAGACTCGCTTGAGCCCAGGAATTGGAGGTTGCTATGAGCTGTGATGCCACGGCACTCTATCCAGAGTGACAGCTTGAGGCTCTGTCTCAAAAAAATAAAAATAAAATAAAAAAATAAAAAAAAATAAAAGTAGAAAAATTAGCCAGGCGTGGTGGTGGGTACCTGTAGTCCCAGCTACTAAGGAGACTGAGGCAGGAGGATCACTTAAATCCTGGACTTCGAGGCTGTTGTGAGCTAGGCTGATGCCACAGTAATCCAGCCTGGGCACCAGAGTGACACTCTGTCTCAAAATAAATAAATAAATAAATAAATAAATAAATAAATAAATAAAGAGAGAGACAGAGACAGAATGTATACACACACACATATATAATAAAATAGAATAAAAATAAACAGCTGTGCATGGGTCACAGCAATCTTGAGTTCTTAGTCCATAAGTGACAACAGGTGGCTATAGACAGACAGACAGACAGACACCCAGGTGGGCTAAGGAGCAGTTTCAGCTTGGGCTCAAAGTTTAAGATGTGCATAAAGTAAGGGAAGGAGGTGGACAGGATTCAACGCTAGCTGTGCCACAGCCTACTGTCCTCCCCCACGTCCCCACAGGCCTGCACCAGCTTCCGGGGCAGTCCAGAGTACGGGCCATTTCTCACACAATTCTCTCCTTCTCTCCGTTCTGCCAGGCCACCTCATGCTGGTGTCTCGAGGGTGCTTGGTAGTTCTAGGTGGATAGGAGAGGCTGACACAGCCCAAGGGCTTGTCTGCGCAGAACTATCCTGGCAGCCCCTCCCTGGCAACCTCTGATAAATCTCATGGCACATTTAGTCATGGAAAAGGGTGGAAAATCCATTTGAGCCTTTGGGAACATCTTGCTTATCTAGGACAAAACCCATCCAGGGACAGAATGGACAGAATGTGCCTTTCTTACCCCAGGACACAAGTCATAGCCAGGAGTATGCCTGGGAAGGAGGATGGTGGGCACAGCCAGTGGGCAGAGGACCCCTGGCCACACGGTGAAGACGTGCCAGCCTTGTGCAGAAGGAGCAGGGCCTGAAAGGAGGTCAGGGTCTGCTGGGCCTCCCTGCTTCTTTCTCCTTCCTCTGTTACTAAACACTCCTGTTCACCCAACTCTGAGCTCAAGGTGGCCAGAGAAAGCCCTGGGGAGCCAGGGAACCCTGGTCTAGTCCTGCCTGGTTACTGTGGACTCAACAGCCACTTTCCCTCTCAGGGTTTAGTTTCTTTTTTTTGAAACAGAGTCTCACTATGTCGCACTGGGTAGAGTGCTGAGGCATCACAGCTCACGGCAACCTCAAACTCTTGGGCTTAAGTGATTCCCTTGCGTTAGCCTACCAAGTAGCTGGGACTATAGGCACCGACCACAATGCCTGGCTATTTTGTTGTTGTTGTTGTTGTTGGAATTGTCATTGTTTACCTGGCCCTGGGCCAGGGTTAAACCCGCCCATCTGGGTGTATGTGGCCGGCACCCTACACTGAGCTATGGGCACTGCCTGGGTTTAGTTTCCATATTTGTCAAATCAGGAACTTAGACCACACAATGATCTTCAGTGAATTTTTTTTTCTTTTGCTGAGAACTCTGCTCCTTCCCCACTACCTTTCCAAATGAAGTCTGACTCGAAGTCTCCTTGCTCCCTCACCCCCCTCAGACAAAAGCAGAAGCCCTGTGGGAAGTGGGAATGTGGGGTCTACCTGCTCTGTACCTCCTTTGTCCACCACCCCTTTGCCTGACTTGTGGCTCTTCCAGGCCCTCCTTCCTAGGAATTCTCCAGCTCTGTGTGCAGAATCTGAAGTCCCCCCACCCCGTTCAAGCAACTACAGCTGGAACCTGAAGTTCTGTGGGTGGCTCAGGGCAGTTCCAACAGATGCTTCTCGATGAGAACAGAGTTTCTCTCGCCCACGACCCAAAGCTCTTGGCCCTCAAGCTCCCTTGGTGGGGGGGTAGGGGAAGCGTGGCGTTTATGGAAGTTAGGGGCTTTTTAAGGAAACTTCCAGGTCAGAGTGCTGGATCTGAAACTCAAGTCTTATCTCCACCTCTTTCCCTGCTTTGGGAAAACTCTGGGCTTGTACTTCACGGGTGTGCATCTTTCTCACTGGCTTTACAATGAGATAACACTTATCTAGTCAGTCGGGCTGGCGTTTCTGGTGTTTTCTGGGTCACCTTGGTTCTCAAGTCACTCTGGGGTTTGCTGCAAAGCCAGTGCCGCACAGCTCTTGCCTCCCAGTGTGGAGCGCGCTGTGCCCAGCCCTCCCTGCTCCAGCCCATAGGGCAGCATGTCCTCACTCAGTGCGGCAGCCACAGGCTTGAAGGAAGCAGCAGAGTCCAGCTGAAGGGGACCCCTTGCTGGTGCAGTATTCACTGCGGCCTTAACTCGGGGAGTTCCCTCACAATTCTGCTAAGTCTTCCTCTCAAAGCTTTCAGAAAAAAAAAATCAAAAGTGGGTCCACCCCAGGGCCCAGATTTTTGGATTCCTAGGAGGATAAAGTTGCAGCCACTGCCTTCAGGGAGGTTAGCTGTGGGCTGAGTGCACCTCTCTGGCTCATTTAATATCCACAGCCTTGAGAGGACGCACTCTGAGAGGTCACGCGAGGGTGGCCAGCTGGAGTCAAACCCGAGTCTTCTGCCTCTGAATGTGGGAGTCCCCATCCCAGAGCTGAGAAAAAAGCACCCTTTTTTTTTTTGGTTTGTAGGGACGCTGGATGTTCTCAGGGCCTGGCTGAATCAGTTTCCAAGGTCCCCTCTGGATGAATTTCTCTGCTTGTTGCCCACTCCTCAGAGGTGGGCCTGGGGGAGCAGGCATCAAGCCTGCCTGCCAAGGCGGCATTCCTAAATAGGGGAGGCTGGGGGGAGGGAGGCTGAGGTCTCCATCTGCTTCCTATTGAACACTTCCCGTCTCCAGAACCCACTGCGCAGGGTCCAGGTTCCCCAAATCAGGAACACCTGGGAGACAGAAGCTGAGCAGGGACGAGAGGAGAGTTTGTACTACAGGTCCAGAGCAGCTTCGGATGGCAGGGTGGGCGCTCTTGTGGGCCGTGCCCCGGGTTTCCCCTGCCTTGAAAAGTAACAGCAGGTGGGACACTGTGGTAGACAGCAGATGGGTCTAAAGCAGGACAATGGCTCCAGCTCCCTGGGAGGAGGTGGTGTCTGAGCAGAGCATAGTCTTCAGTGAATTTTTCAGAGAACTTTCAGCCACCCTGCGGCTGGCACAATGGTGCAAAGGAAGGGCCCCACGTGGGCTGGCTCTGAGAGCAGCAGGCAGTAAGGATACAGAATACCAAGGCTAGAGGCAGATGCCTGTCTTGGACAGAACACCTGGCCAGGCAGGGGAAGTGAGGGAACCTGGGGGGCAGACGTAGCGGAATGGACGGGAAAGGCCTGCTTTCCACAGCCCCCTCCACCCTTCATACCAGTCAGACCAAGCTTCCCCCAGGGACCAGGGCCCCAGCTATGATCAGCGTGGCCCCTAAACAAGGCTCTGAGGGACAAATGGGAGATGCCATGTTAATGGCTCTCTGCCTTCCACCAAGAAGCAGCTCACACTCAGGCACTGCCCTTGAAGAGATGGAACAGGCAGGGCTAAAAGGGGCCAAGGTTCTAGAGCCCAGGCTTCCAGGGCAATAGAGCTGGACTGTGGGACCCTCGGGCAGGGTCAAATGGGGACAATAGATCCCCTCAGGGGCCAGGGAGGGAGCAGGGTGGGGAGCCCTTGACTCCTGCCCTAGCAGCCTCTTGACCTTCATGCTCTCCACGTTTCCTTGCACTCTGCAGAGTAATTGAAAACAGAAGCTGCTCCCCAGCTAGTGACAAAGGCCCCTTGTTCCTGAGCTCCTCACTCACTCTGCTTGGGGCCTGACTGCACCAAGCCTTGCTGATAACTGGTCCAGGGGAAGAGCTTGGAGCTGTGTGGGGTGGGGTCACAGGCCAACCCTGACTTTCCCAGCCCCTCTGAGGTTGATCCTTCAACACTAGGTCTCACTCCATCAGCTTAAGAAAACAGATGCATCCTCAGGCAGCCAAAAATCCAAACACATACCACTTGCAGGTGACAGCCTTTGGGTAGGAGGGGGCTGCTGGACAAGCTATACCCAGAATCCCTGGAGGAGGGTGGGGGATGGGTTTTTTTTTGAGACAAAGCCTCAAGCTGTCACCCTGGATAGAGTGCTGTGGCATCACAGCTCACAGCAACCTCCAATTCCTGGGCTCAGGTGAGTCTCTTGCCTCCGCCTCCCAAGTAGCTGGGACTACAGGTGCCCGCCACAACGCCTGGCCATTTTTGGTTGCAGCCGTCATTGTTGTTTGGTGGGCCCGGGCTGGATTCGAACCCGCCAGCTCAGGTGTACGTGGCTGGTGCCTTAGCCCATTGAGCCACAGGCGCCGAGCCAGGGGGACGGGGTTCTTAAACCTGCTAGCACAGGGCAAAGTGCCCTCGTCATTAAGTAAGTACTGACCCTCTGCCAAGCTGTGCTTCATGGACTCTCATTTTGCAGGTGAGGAAACCGAGGCTGAAAGAGGTAAAGTCAGTAATCCTGTTCTCCCAACTAACGAGTGGACGAAGCTAGACCCTGAGCCCCGTATCTGTCTGGCCTCAGACTCAACGCCCCTTGAATGCTGGCTGAGTGATGAAAATTCTCTTCCGTTTCCTTTACTAGATGGTGAGGTCCTGCTCATTCTTTGTATCCACAGCACAGTGCCAGCCATTTAGAGGGTGCTCGTTAAACAGAAACAAATGAATAAACTAGAGGAAGCACAGACGTGCATGTCACCACCCCAGCCAGCTCTGCCAGGTACATTCCATCTTTTGAGCTGCTCATCAAGCTGGCAATGAAGGCAGAGTGGGAATACTCATCCTCATTTAATAGACGAAGGAACTGAGCCTTCAGGAGGTCAAGGGACCAGGAATTGGTCTACTGACCCTCTGACCAGCACTCTTTCCACAGCACCAGGGTGACTCTACTCCACACTCCATGCATCTAGACCACGGACAAGGGAAAGACAGACAGGGGACCTGAGAGAAGAAGGGGCAAGGAGCCAGGGATGCCTGACCTGGGGGACAGAAGGCCAGGGGCCCAGGTCTTTTCTCCCACCATAAGAGGTTACTAGTGAGCAGTCATGACCACAAGACATGAGTAACGAATACGTGGGGTGGGGCCAGACCCTGGTTCTGGAAAGAGGAATGCTATTCGGCCTCCATTTTCAGAGGGGAGGCTCTTTTTCTCACCTAAAACAAACAACTCAAATGTCCATGGATGGATGGATAAATGCGTGTGGTACCTACACACGATGAAGTTATTCAGCCTCAAAGAGGAAGGAAATTTTGACACCTGCTACAACGTGGAGGAAGCTTGAGGGCATCATGCTAAGTGAGGCAAGCCAGTCACGAAAGGACAAACGTTGTCTGATTCTATTTATCAGGTTCCTAGAGTAGTCAAAGTCCCAGACACAGAAAGTAGAGGGTGGTTATCAGAGGTTGGGGAGTCATGACTTAATGTGTGAGGAGTCTCAGTTGGGGAAGATGAAGAAGTTCTGGACATGGATAGTGGAGATGGCTGTACCACAATGTGAATTCACCTAATGCTGCTAAGCCAAACACTTAAAAATGAGTAAAGTGGGACATTTTGTGTTATGTATATTTTACCATAATTAAGAAAAAAAAAGAATGAATATTAAGGTGTCTAGATATTGTCAGATTTGCCAATCTGGGCTCTGTGGCCAGTCCTCAAGGCAGGGATTGGCCTTTATAACCTCCTCCTGGGGGTCATTTATAATAGCTCTGATCTCACATAGGCTTACAAGGGGCCAAGTCCAGAGGTTAAAGAAATCACCCCTTCCCCTTTAGACACAGGCTCCAAGTTCTAACAGGGAAGGGGATAGAAGAGGCTTCCCATCAGGCCCGAACTTTTTAATCCCCTATACCTTGAAACAGCTGGAGCTTTCTTTCTAGGCTAGATCTCTGCCCTTTCCCATCTCAGGGTCTTGAGCACTCCTGTGCCCAGGGAGGGCTGCCCTGGAAGGCTTAGGGGAAAGCGAAGCTGCTTCCTAGGCAGGGTGGGCAGAGACAGGGACACAATGTCTCCAGGCTTGTGGCTGAGCTAGGGAATGAATGGGGGGCAGGGGAGCAGGGAGGCCAGGGCAGCAGGGCTCCTCTGCTTAGGTGGCGTAGCTCCTGGTCTCAGATCCCTCTTCTGTCTGGGGTCAGAGGCAGGAACTGAAATGTGGGGCGCTGAGGGGACGCTGTCTTCTCTGGCCCAGCCAGCCAAGAAAGGCTGGACCCTGGGAATATGCTAATCAGACAGCGGGTAGGTCCCAGTTGGGGACAGCACATCTGGAGCCTGGAGCAGCGTGGCTGGAAATAGACTAGAACAAACACACACGAGTCCTCTGGGACCAGGGAGCCAAGGCAGACAAGGGGGGCTTCTTGGCTGGGTCAATACCCTGGGTCTGGCGGAGTGTGAGGCAACAAGGAGGAGGGGATACTGGGGTGGCCTGAATGGGGAATCTGGAGGTAAAGGCTTGTTAGGTCTGGGAAAGAAAGGGAGGACTCCTGACCCTGGAAGACCAGACCTGGGCCATGCTGGTGGGGTCTTTCACTAAATTTGCAGTCACAGACGGTCACCCAAGCCTGTTCTGCCCATATCTGGGAGCATCTCCATGGACTCATTTGCCTTGCACCTGACCAAGCCGGACCAACCTGGGATGGGGTCTCTGAGTTAGGAGCCTGTGTGCAACCACTAACAAGCTCTGTGACTGTGGCCACAGCACACACCCTTTCTGGTCTCGGTTTCCCTCTCCAAAAACAGGAGTGGATGAAATGCCGGCTAGGATTTCTTCTGGTCTAAGCCCCCCACTAATTCCTTCATTTATCCATTCTTTAACCTCCCTCCTACTTGCATTGCTCATGACTCCTCCTGCTTAAGGCAGGCTGGCTCCTTAATTTCCTGGGACACTCCCCCCCCAAATTCCTGCCTTCCTGCCTGGGCCATGCAGGTTTCCCCCTACCCCCGGCATGCCCACCTTCTTCCTTTCTGCAGACACAGAGCCTGCCCACCCCCTGTGCTAGAATAACACAGAGCCTTAACATGGCAATGACTGTGCTGGCCATTATATCAAACAGCTTATACAAAGCATATAAAGTACTTCTGACGATGTATCAAAAAGGTGCTTATAAAGACAGGCCTACCTACAGCCCTAGAGAAAAGGAGGTGGATAACAATAGTATATGAAAATAGAAAAAAAACCACAAAATGCTCACTATGATTAAAACCATACCGAATTTTATACACCCAAGGAAGGGAAAAGGCACAAAATAAAATGGCTATTTCAGAGGAGTGGGGGTGGTTTGAGATTAGGATTCACATCTCTTTACCATTACTGCAATTTTCTTCCTAATGTAAATATTGCTTTTAGAATTAAAGAAGCCCCAGTGCTTCCATTTGGGCTCCACTTCCTCCTGGAAGCCTCCCTAGTTCCAGGCCACAGTCTTCCTTTCTTTGGGTTTCCATCTGATGACTCACAGCACAGTGGGAGGCAGGAGAGCACCCAGATGGGCTGGAGCTGGCCGCCAGAGCCTTGGACAGGTGACTTGACCCCTCGGCGCCCAGCTTTCTCATCTTTATTCTTGTGATCATGTTCCTACCCCACAGGCTCCTGTGCAGATGTAAACACATCTGCCCTGGGATGGCAGACGTAAGTGTCTAACACAGTTCTGGGATCACCCCAAGCTCCCTAAAGCTTTCATTGTTACTGATGCACCTTGCACTATTCTCTGGTGGCTGGGCACGTACTGACATGCTTGTCTGTCCAACCTGACCGTAGGTGCCTCAGAGACTAGGATCCCGGCACCTCTTATTCCACAGATGCACAGTAAGTTGTCCCCCACCCCAACCTGCCTGCTCCCGTCCTCGCTTTCTCCCAGGCACTAGGCAGAAATGTCCCCTGCTCAGAGGTAACAACACTCCAAGAAAAAGGAAGCCTTGGGCTCACCTTATGCCATAAAGCAGGGTCTGGGTGGGGAACATCACCCCGGTTCCTTCTCCAGACCACCAGCCCCGCTAGGACCCTGGCTGGGAGATTTCTTGATGAAGGGCTGAGACATGGGTCACCACACACAGAGTGAGCGTGGCCTCCCTGCATCCCGTCAGCAGAGGTGCCTTGGCCACGGTACTTAACTTCAGTGCCTCAGTGTCCTCGTCCGTGAAGTGGGAAAGATGTGACTTAGTTCCCTTGCAGAACCGCTGCAAGGATCACATGAGATCACACTTGGGAATGGCCTCCAAGAGCACAACTGCCAGACACACATGCTAGTGATTAGTGCTGCCATGTGTCTGTCACTACACGCTGCCCCCGCCCTGCCGCCCCCAGCCTGCAGCTGCAGATTCCCTGCCCCCACTGCACACTGGGCAACCCCACAGCAGCAGCAAATGCCCGGAGCTAACGCGATGGGGTCCCTCTTTGCTCTCGGGACAGACTGAGCAGGCGGGAGCTGAGAGAGAAAGGGGCAATTTCTTTTGGATCACCCAAACATCTCTAAGGACTCGGCCCTACCTCAAGACCATCTCCTTAGCACCTGCTGGGGAGGAGCAGGGCCAAGTTCCAGAGGCTGGTGGCAGGAAGGGAGGTGGGAAGCAGCTGTGGGGACAGACTGTTCCCTGGCTTTATGGGACCTGGCATGTGGGAACAGCTTGGTGCAGAATCTCCACCCAGCCTGACCATCCTCAGTGGCTCAGAGGGCTGTCATGGAGCAAGACTTTATAAGCCATGGCACCCCCTCTGCCTCTCTGATCCCCTGAAAGGCTGGTTAGAGGACTTTGCAGCTAAGGCCAGGGCCTGAGCCTTGGAGAGCTGAGCACCAGGAGACTTCAAAGCCCTCTGGAGGGCTCTGGCTCCGAACTGCCTGCTCACAGGCCCCGGTCAGCTGGCAGCAGGAAGGTTTGTGTTTCTTTTAATATCAACTCCCAGGCATTTAACATTCCTCGAAGCTTAAACACAGAAACATTTTCCTTACCAGACTGTGCTTTCTGCTCTGCCAAACATAACCTGGCTTCCTCCCCTTCCCCCACTGCCTCCATCTGCTCCTGTCTCCAAGATGTAATGATTTATGGTGTGTTTCCCCTGGGTTTTGTGCAGCTGACCCAGAAGGAGGAAAGCGACAGGGCTAAAATCCAGGTGGGAGAATGTTGCCTTTGGGCCCTGGGAGCCAAGTCCTCCAGGAGTTGGCTGCTCTGAGTAGCCCCTTTAACTCTTCCATTTCCCAGCCACCAATGGCTTGGGGAGTGTGGCAGCTGGTCGTGCCTCTTGGCTGGGCATCTCCTAGGGCTGGATGGGCCAGCCCAGGGACATGATGACAGGGCTCCTGCCCCTTATCCCTGCAGAAACCAGGTTCTAGGGACTGGGTTTCGAGGGCACTCTATCAACCCCCAGTCCCTAAATAATGAAGGAATGGCTTAGTTGCCTAGCAGCTGTTTCCCTGGTGACAATGCTGAGGAATGGGGTACAGGTCGCACAGTGTGAGGAAGGGACAGGCTCAGGAACATGGGGCGACATGAGGCAAATTGCCAAGCCCCCACCAATTGGTGCCAGCCCCCTTGTTCAAACCTAGGAGCCTGAGATAGGTAGAGAAGCAGGAGACCCACGTGGGTCCTAGGAAGCAATGTTAAGAGCTAGATACCAGATTCTGCGGCCTCAACAGCGCATCGGAGAGCAAACGCTTCTTGCAAAAAAGCATCATTCAGCTCCCAGTTGTACATGGGATTATCACTGCCTGTACCCAGATTGTGTCAAGGCCAAAGCACCCAGTGCCCACGGCTTAATCCCAGTACATACTAGTTATTGCTTCCCTTGATTTCATGATTCACAGAATCTACCTCCAAACCAGGTCACTTGTGTCATAGCTTAGCACAGGGCTGCAACAAGGTGCAGACAGCAGTATCGATGGCTCCATGCTGAATGTCACCACTGCCCCCATCCCTACTACCCAAGCCTAGTTCTCTTGACAGGCAAGTAAAGAGCAGCCGTCTTCGAAACTGGTACAATGTTCCAGAGACACAAGCTACAAACAAGAGCCTTGTTCCTACATACAATTACAGGGAACCAAGAAACACAGCTGAGGCACGCACAGATGTTCTTAACCTGACTGAGGACCTGCCTCTACCAATACTTTGAAACCCACCCTAAGCCAATGACTCCCAAACACGTAAAGTCCAGCAACCCTAGCGACAAGTGAGAGACCAGCTCCCCAGCCGGATGCTAAGCCCTCTGGTAGAACAGCAGAGCCTGGGCCATGTGCCTATGGCAGGGCTGCTCATCAGTGGAATGCTCTTCCCTCCTGCTCACGGACACAGAGCAGAATCCTCAACAAGCTTTCCAGGAAAAAGCCACCACTAGACTACAGCTGGAAAATGACAAAGGGAGCTGCGTGTCATCCCTCCAGGCCAGCCAGCTATCCATCTCGGCCAGGTGTGGAAGCCTCAGGAACTGGCACCCGCAGGCATCTGGGGTTACAGTAACAAGCTATCTCTAGCAGGGGAAGACAACCACCTCGGGGAACTTTTCTCAAACCAGCTTTAAACCAAAGTCACAAAAAGCACCTTGACAAAGACGATGAATGAGAAGGTCTCCTTGTCAACCGGCACCACTTCCTGGCAGCTCTCGGAGCCTTGCCTTGGTACCCTGGACCCTCACCTGGATCTGCCCTTTGCCCATGATCTTGTCCACGATCTCATTGTTGTCCTTGTTGACCTTGGTCTTGTCGTAGCACTTCTCGTAGCACAGGATCCTCAGGGACTGAGAGCCTTCCAGTTCAATCTCAAACTCCTGGGGAGACAAAGGGTCTTGAACCTCTGAAGCAGGAAGACACAGCTTCTTTGCAGGTGCAGGCCTCAACTTTGCAAGGGGTGGGTGGGCAGGGCGTATAAGGACCACGTCACACAGGGTCCCCTCATTTCCCGGGGCTTCCAGGGGCCTCCAAATCACTGATGAAATGGAGTTTGGGCTGAAACTGCAGCGTCCAACAACCATGAACACAAACCCTGTGATTAGAAGAAGCCAGAGGACAGGAGATGGGAGGCGGGGGTGGGGGGGGGTCAAAGAGACAGAACTGGTCCAACCAATACGCAGACCAGTCATGAGCCCAGGGAGGGAGGTAGTCATACTCAGTGACAAACTCAGGGTTCCCTGTGGGGATGCTAGAACCCTCCACTCACCTCATCCCATTTGGGCTCTGTTGTGTCCCGGAACACTCTAGTTTTGGCTTTGCTGACAAAATAGCCAAAGGAATCCACCTCCAAGGTACAGTACAGGTCTGCAGGGGGAAGGACAGAGACACACCATGTAAGGCCCCTGAGGCCCAGCTCTGAGCCAGGGCAGGGCTGCTAGTGGTGAGGGGCTCGGGAAGGAAGGGGGACAATTCACAGGTCCCTCTCGGCTGCCTGTGGGGTGTCATCTTGGCCCTGTGCCTCCTAGATCCTCCTGCTTCCCAATACTCCCCTCCTCATCCAACTCTAGCCACACTAGCCGCCTTCTTCCCCCAAGGCACAGAGCTGCGCCCCTGAGGCTGTGCATCCCGCCCCCTCACCATGGAGGCTTCCCACAAGGTCTTCCCCACCATAATCATTGAAGGAGCCCCTCCTGTCCCAACATCAGTCCCAGAGTTTCTCAGCAGGGGTGTCAAGGGCGTTTGAGGTGGGAGGCCCTACAGGCATTTAGGGTGACAAACTCAGGGTTCCCTGTGGGGCCCGGGCTCTGGGTCCTGCTTGCCTACAGCAACCCGATGACCAGCAATGCTCCACATTCCGGGGCTCGGTCTGCTGTTGTTCCCTTCACGGCACTGAGCTTTAACTGAAGTGACCCTCTCTGTGTGTTCACAGTCTCTCCTCTCTCCACAGTGTAAACATTGTTGGGTACAGCCTTGGGTTTTCTTACCCACCAGTATATCCCCGGTACTAAGAGCAGAGCCTGGGACACAGTAGGTACGTAGTAAATGCTTGTGGGACCAAGGAATGAAGCTCTTAACACCACCCTAGTGCTTCAGGAACGGAGTGGTGGAGGGCTGGGGTGAAAGGGCAGGGGGCAGGGGCTCTCCTTGGCATTTCCATTTTGAACCCTGGCCTTTAGGCTGTCCATCTTCTTTCTTTCCTGGGACCCAGGAGACCCCAATAGTGGTAGGGACCCCAGGCACTATGCACGTCACACTTTACTTCTGGGGCTCAGATGCTGGCAGCCTCCCTTATGGGAGCTCCCGAGGCTATCTACTGGGGTGCTGCTGGTAGGGGGCGCGGTGTCTTTGAGATACTACCGCCAACCCTCTGCAGCACAAACCAAGGGGAAAGAGGCAGAGGTCGGAGGGTGGAGGTACGGCTTAGGCTGCCTCTCTGACCAGCCCCAGGAGGGGCCCAGCTGGCTGTCTTCCCTCAGAACAGTTCTCCTGTGGAAAAGGGAGTAGAGCTTGCACCTGAAAGGTCTCCAGCAGGGTGCAACATAGACTAGGTGCAGCTGGTGTCAGGACACACAAGCACATAGGCACAGATTAATAGGTGGACAGTGCTAGAGGCCCTGGATACCCCAGCCTCTGCCTGATCAGGGAGCTGGGAGATCAAGGTGTGTGCGGCTGAAAGATGGAGGAACAAAAAATGCCATCAGCACCAACTGATTTTTTTTTTTTTCCAGAGACAAGAATCTCACTTTATTGCCCTTGGTAGAGTACCATGGCATCACAGCTCACAACAACCTCCAACTCCTGGGCTTAGGCGATTCTCTTGCCTCAGCCTCCTGAGTAGCTGGGACTACAGGTGCCCGCCATAACGCCTGGCTATTTTTTGTTGCAGTTTGGCTGGGGCTGGGTTCGAACCCACCACCCTTGATATATGGGGCCGGCACTCTACCCACTGAGCCACAGGTGCCACCCCACCAACTGATTTTGGTGTGAGTAAAACTTCCATTGGGCAAAGGGACGGTTCACAAAGTGAAAGCTTTGGAGTCAGACTGTCTGGGTTCAAATCCTGGCCCTGCACAAATCTCCTAACTTGTCTCTCTAATCCTCGAATCTGTAAAATGATGGTGTCTACCCTCTAGGCCTGACCGTCCAGGCCTAGTGAGTTTACTAGGACAAGAAACTATGGTTGAAGACACAGGAGACCTAACTCCTGAGTCAGAATGAGCATCTGAATGGGTCAGGGAATTGGAGGAAAAAGGAGGTGAAGACAGTCTAGAGGGGAGGAGAGATTTGGTAGCTGCTCATTCCGCTTCCAACCACCCCACCCAGTTTGGGAGGCAGAATGCCTCCTCCACCTCCACGGGCCTGCCCTCTGAGGTCCATCCAGACAACAGGAAGTAGCAGAGAGAAGAGAAGGAAGACATCTGGGCACCAGGCAGGGGGGAGGCACTCCATGCAGACCTGGGTTATCCCTACAGCGCTTGATAACTAGGAAGATTCTCGAGCAGCAACCCCCAAAGAAGGGAATTCTATGGGTTCAGGGAGGGTTTGTAAAATATCTGCATTGACAGGCAGCCTGGTGATGAATGTGATGGTCCTGGACAGATTTTGAGAAATGCTCTCAGAAGAAGAGCTTGGGCTTTGGTGTCCAAAGACATGAATTCGATTGCAGCACTTACTATCTGTGCAAAGGTCCCTTGAGCCCTCCGAGCCTCAGTGTCCTCGTGTGTAAAATGGGCATGGTATCGGTGACCTCAGAGGGAAGCCAGAGGATGAGAGCAGAGCATGAGCCTGAAAAGGCTCTGAACACACCGAGGCACTGTCCGCATGCTGGCCATGTTCTCATTTTCTCTGGGTACACAGTAGGTGCTCGGTCAATTAACTACTGCAGCATTTCTGAGCCCCTATTCATCCAAGAATAAAGGAGACCTGGTTCTTGCCCTCAAAGAACTCACAGTGGGAGAGGCAAATTATGTGACAAACAGCACGACAGGCTCTGAAACCATAGTGTGCCATGATGGGAACACAAAGGCGCGAGGCCGATTTCTCAGGGACTCAGGGAGACTTCACGGGAGATGTTGACCCAATGGCCGTTGGTGGGCCGAGGGCGTAACCTCTGTTCAGTGTGCTGCAGGGAGAGGCAGGGGCAGACCTCACCTGCCAGAGAGGAAGGGAAGACAGTAGGAAGGGGCAGGAAGACAGGAGACAAGAGCCCTGTTTCCAATCCTATACAATGCTACGTCCTTTCACCTCTCTCAGCTTCCTCACTAGCAAACGGGTAGAAACTGTTAGCTGTCTAGCTGACTCACAAATTTCTGTGTGGATAAAAAGTATAATCGCCAAAGCTCAGAGAGGTTAAGAGACTTGCTCAAGGTTACACAGCTTGTAATGGGCAGATAATGGGGTTGGAGCCCAGATGTCTGCAGCTCCAGGAGGTTGTAGACCCCTGGCTGGAGGACTTGAGAGACAGATCTTAGACACAAAGGGTAAGGGTTATCCCCCTGCCAAGAGGAGACGGTGCCTGCCCTTCAGAGGAATTCTTGCATCTTGAGGCATGCTAGCAGCGCCTCTGCCTGGGCAGATCAGAGCAGAACAGGTGGGCAGTGGGAAGCCCCACATGGTGGGCCCACAGGGACTGTCTGTGAAAGGCTGATGATAGTCGGTGCCACTTCCGCCTAGGGCTGGGGATCAGGGGCACTTACTGGCTGATTGCTTAAATCCCTTGGCAGAGTGAACGATGACGTGAAGGAAGCCATAGAGTCCAGGAGACTCATCGTCTGCAAGAGAGAACAACCCCCAGGGTGGGGGACGGGGGTAGTGAGAGGGACACCCCTTCCTCCTTTCCAGACCGGTAGGGAGGCACACAGGGTGTGAGTCACAGCCTCAGCCTTGGTGTGACAGCACCACCTGGTGGCCATATGAAAAAGTTTCTAAAGCACCCTGCTTCTCACCCCTCCCCACCCCTGTGCAGATGTGAGGGGCTGGGTGCTACTGGGGGCCTTCTCGGGGCTTCTCTGCTAAGGAATCCAGCCCGACTGGCCTGGGCCAGGGATTTGGTACCATTCCCCTGGAGTACACACTCTCCCTCTGACTTCTGCTTATCTCATGGCTGCCCTCCTCAGTCTAGCCTTTCAAAGTGAAAATTAACTAATATGATAGATAAGTCACTGTGTTTTTTTTTTTGTGAGACAGAATCTCACTATGTCACCCTCAGTAGAGGGACATCACACCTCACAGCAACCTCAAACTCTTGGGCTCAAGTGATTCTCTTGCCTGAGCCTCCCAAGTAGCTGGGACTACAGGCACCCGCCACGATGCCTGGCTATTTTTTGTTGTAGTTGTCATTATTGTTTTGCTGGCTCAGGCTGGTTTTGAACCTGCCATCCTCAGTGTATGTGGCTGATGCTGTAACCACTGTGCTACAGGCGCCGAGCCAAGTCACTGTTTTAGCGAAAAGAAAACCAAGCTTTGCCCCCTCCTTGGCACACGAGGGATCCCTAGTCGACCTCCATATGTAGAGAAAGCTTGCCTGCAAAATTCCTTTCACAGAAAAGACCCTTTTCCAGAACCACGGGCAGCCAGAATGGACAGTTGCCAGCCCTGATCACAGTCTTCCCCGCATAGAAACATCAACCTCCCATAGGCTCCTCGGCTTACTATAGGAACTCCAAACTCCCTTGAGTAGCCTTCAAGGCCTAAGAGCTGGTCCCTGGAAACTTCCAGCCTTGTTTTTCATATACTACTCCACCTACCCTCTTCCTTCCCCTTCACTCCCTTGCCCCATATTTTAGCCTCTGGCTTCCATTGTCAGACTATTTTCACAGATATATTAACAACATGATCCCAGTGCACTGGGATACCAGATTCTTCTCTTAAACCAGAGGGGGCCCAAGGAGAAGTTGGGGGCAACCTGGGGAATCAATGCATTGTAAGCCCTATTCGAACTGTGTGTACCTGGCAACTGGATAGCCCCAGCACAGTTGAAAGGGATCAGACATTATTTACAGCCACATGTCTGTCTGGGCACTTATGAAAGGCCAGCAATGGCCTGGGAGCTGGCTGGGCAACCTCAGGTTCTAGTCTTTACCGTCTTTATTGCTGGTGACAGGAATGTTGTGTACAGTTCTAAGCTTGAAACAGGATCCCGTGAGCACCTGGAGCTCCACTGAGCTCAGGACAAAGGCCTGGAGATCTGAAGGAAGAACCAAAAGAAAAGGGAGCATCAACACTGGTCCGCTAGGAGCTGCTGCTCTTCCTTGGGGGTTTCTGCAGAGACAGGGTTAGTTCTCAGGGCAAAGTTTGGTCTTTGGGTGGGAGGGAAAGACGTGTAGACACATAAAAACTATTTTATTTTATTTTATTTTATTTATTTATTTATTTAGTTTTGAGACAGAGCCTCATTTATTTATTTAGTTAGTTAGTTTTGAGACGGAGCCTCAAGCTGTCGCCCTGGGTAGAGTGCCGTGGCATCACAGCTCACAGCAACCTCCAACTCCTGGGCTCAAGTGATTCTCCTGCCTCTGCCTCTCAAGTAGCTGGGACTACAGGCGCCTGTCACAACTCACGGGTATGTTTTGGTTGCAGCTGTCATTGTTGTTCAGTGGGCCCAGGCTGGATTCGAACCCACCAGCTCAGGTGTACGTGGCTGGCGCCTTAGTTGCTTAAGTCACGGGTGCTGAGCCACGAAAACTATTTTAGGTGGTGTCAGAGGGGTCAGAGTAGGAGAATCTAACTAAGAGGTTCATGTATGTATGTGTGAGAGAATAAGAACAAGAGAGAGAGAAAAAAGGGGAGTGACCTTGGGCTCTAGGTCCAATCCTATTACTAATTTCTCATGCCTTCAGTAAATCACTTAAATTCTTTGAGTCTCAATTGGTAACATCATCTCCCTCACACCGTCTAGGGGGACTTTGAGGGCCAAAGAGGAGATACTGAACATAAAATGCTTGGAAATGCAAACGGCCCATCATTGCACGGACACCATCAGGACAGGGCAGGAGGGGATGGGTTTACCCTTCTTCTGTAGTTTCTGAATTGCTTCTCTCCACTCTGACCTCTCATAGTCCGAGGACAGTAGGAACAGGTAGCTCTAAAGAAAGGGGATGAGAATTCAGTGGGGTGACACAGGCCAAGCAGATTCCCAGATTCTGGGGCCACTAACAAGTTTCTTTTTACTCAGGCACAACACTGAACTTGGAGAAGGAGGCAGCTAGAAGTTGTGGGGTGGAGAGGGGGTTCCCTTCAGGGAAGCCAGGTGACAGAAGTGGCAGTGGCAGTGATGGCCAGCAGGGGGCACTGGTTTCACATCAGTGGGGAGCAGTCTGGGGCTGGAGCCAAGGCAGCCTCCTTGGGTAATGAGGGCCTGTGTCCTTGATTCCCCTGGAATCAAGTCAGGTCAGGGCCCCTCTGGACTGAGGAAGGGGCCTTTTCCCCAACAACACCCTTCCTGACCTTTCCATTCCGATTGTGGATCCGAAACGGGATTGTGGGGGAATTGAGCAGCAGCAAGAACTCATTCTCAAACATCTTCTTTTTCAGGCGCTCGATGGCCCGGCTCTGCCCTTTGTTGGCTTTCTGCAGGAACGGAGGGCACAGTGGGTTTCCCTCACACTCAGATTCCACTTCTCATTCAGCAGCTCTAAGTACAACATTCCCCTGTGTATTAATTATGCTTTTTTATTTTCTATATTTTCTGATGTTTTGACATCTTGAGGGATAGGGAGCCTACCTGGTTGAGGAGAAACTGGTCCTCCCCTGGCTAATTCTGAAGATTGTAAATGACAGCCCTGTGAGTACATCTCTTTCATGCACAAACCACTTAACCAAAGCTCATCTTCCCAACCACCTCCTTTATCCAACTCTCACCCTCCAAGCCAATATTCTCTCTGCCCTAATCGCCCAGGGCCATGGGCCAGTTAACTAGAGACCACTGGGTAGCCCAGAGCCTGCCAATATTATTCCAAGTAGTCACTCCACAGAACCTTCCCTGCCCTGCCTTGCTTCTCTGCAGAAAACACAAGTAGATGACCCTGCTTTCCCTTCTCCCCTGACTGCTGCCCAGACCTGGTGCCTTCCCATGTGGCCAGGTGTGGCAGGGTGTGTCTCCTCTTGGGAACGCTAAGTAATAAAAAATCTTTCAGTGTTATTATCCTCTCTGTATTGTCACCCTGTCACCTCTTTAAATTAAATCCTGGATACAACAGAGATACCTTGCTTAAAAAACCTCAGACACCTTTCAGCATAAAGCCCCATCTGCTGGCCTGGCACCTTGGTCCCCCATGGAAGGTTCCAAGCCCCCTGTCCTGCCTGACAACCCACCATGTTCCACACGGCTCAGACTCATTCTCCAGCAGGCTGCTGTACCCTTCTCTTTCAATTTTCCAAGTTTCTGTTTATTTTATAAAGGATCCCCTCCCTCTTATTAACTGCTATTACACTTTGAGTGTCATTTCTAATTCCATCCTAAAGATTTTCAGTTAGAATCCATCTCTGCAGCCCCACAAGGACTGGCAAAGTTGTAACAAATGCTCACAGCCAGTGTTGTGACAACGTGGGGAAACAGTGACTTTCATATACTACTAGGGGAATATAGTGGACACTTTTTCAGATAAATCTGGCAGGTGACTGCACACACCCTTTGCCCCAGCCATCCCACTTGTTAGGGAATCCAGGAAGACTGTGGTGCTGTTTACTATAACTTGCCTGCTAAGAGCAAAGAATCAGGAACAGTCTAAATACTCAAATACACTATTGTGCAGTGAAGCAACAGAATGTGATGGAGCTGTTAAAAAGTGGTGGGTAGATCCAAAGATCTCCAAGGTACCCTGTTCAGTGAAAAGCTTAAGCTGCAAAACAGCACATGTAGTCTAATCTCATTTAAAAATAATACACACACCCAGTACATGCACAGAAGAGACTGGAAGAACCCACCTCAAACTGTTGACAGTGGGAGGTAGGCAATGACCAGTTTTACTCTGTACACTTTAGTACTGTGAGCATTTTGTTATAACAAGCCAGTATTACACTGGCAATTAAAAAAGAAATTAAACTTTTAAAAATTATTATTATGGCCAGGAGCGGAGGCTCGTGTCTTTAATCCTAGCACTCTGGGAGGCCGACGTGGGTGGATTGCTTGAGCTCACAATTTTGAGACCAGCCTGAGCAAGAGCAAGAAGCTGTCTCTATTAAAAATAGAAGAAAAAAGAAATTGAGGCAAGAGGATTGCTTGAGCCCAAGAATTGGAGGTTGCCGTGAGCTATGATGTCATAGCACTCTACACAGGGTGACAGCTTGAGATTCTGTCTCAAAAAAAAAAAATTATTTTATTTATTTATTTATTGTTATTAAATCATAGTTGTGTACGTTAATGCAATCATGGGGTACAATGTGCTGGTTTTATGTACAATTTGAAATGTTTTCATCAAACTGGTTAACGTAGCCTTTATGGCATTTTCTTAGTTATTGTGTTAAGACATTTATATTCTATACCTAGTAAATTTCACATGTACCCTTGTAAGATGCACCATAGGTGTGGTCCCACCAATTACCCTTCCTCCACCTATCCTCCCCTCCCCTCTTCCCTCCCTCTCCCCTTTCCCCTTCTCGGGCTATAATTGGGTTATAGCTTTCACAATAAGACTAAGTACATTGGATACTTTTTCTTCCATTCTTTTTTTTTTTTGAGATAGAGTCTCACTTTGTCACTGTTGGTAGAGTGCTGTGTTATCACAGCTCACAGCAACCTCCAGCTCTTGGGCTTAGGCAATTCTCTTGCCTCAGTCTCCCGAGTAGCTGGAACTACAGGCACCCACCACAACGTCCGGCTATTTTTTGTTGTAGTTTTGCCAGGGCCATGTTTGAACCCACCACCCTTGGTATATGGGGCCAGGGCCCTACTCACTGAGCCACAGGCACCACCCCTTCTTCCATTCTTGAGATACTTTGCTAAGAAAAATATGTTCCAAAAAAGAAGAATATGTTCCAGCTCCATGCATGTAAACATGTAAGAGGTAAAATCTCCATCTTTCTTTCAGGCTGCATAATATTCCATGGTATACAAAAACTACAATTTGTTAATCCATTCATGAGTTGATGGACACTTGGGCTTCTTCCATAACTTAGCAATTATGAATTGGGTTGCAATAAACATTCTGGTACAGATATCTTTGTTATAATGTGATTTTTGGTCTTCTGGATATATACCTAGTAGAGGAATTGTAGGATCGAATGGCAGGTCTATTTTTAGATCTCTAAGTGTTCTCCAAACATCTTTCTGAAAGGAACGTATTAGTTTGCATTCCCAGCAGCAATGTAGAAGTGTTCCCTTTTTTCCACATCCACGCCAACATCACTGGTTTTGGGATTCTGTGATGTGGGCTACTCTTCCTGGAGTTAAATGATATCTCAAAGTCATTTTGATTTGCATTTCTCTAATGATTAAGGATGATGAGCATTTTTTCATATGTCTGTAGGCCATGCACTTGTCTTTTTTTTTTTTTTTTTTGAGTCAGAGCCTCAAGCTGTCACCCTGGATAGAGTGCCGTGGCATCACAGCTCACAGCAACCTCCAATTCCTGGGCTCAAGCGAGTCTCTTGCCTCCACCTCCCAAGTAGCTGGGACTACAGGCACCCGCCACAACGCCCGGCCA
>CAUYRH010179267.1:0-12362 GCA_963574655.1 Perodicticus potto
GGGCGCCTGTGGTCCCAGCTACTTGGGAGGCAGAGGCAGGAGACTCGCTTGAGCCCAGGAATTGGAGGTTGCTCTGAGCTGTGATGCCACGGCACTCTATCCAGGGTGACAGCTTGAGGCTCTGTCTCAAAAAAAAAAAAAAAGAAAGAAACAAATTTAACATAGGATGTACTAGACCTATACACGAAAAATTATAAAAAGATTACTGAGATAAATTAAGGACGGCTTAAATAAATGTTCCTGCACTGGAATGTTGTTAAAATGTTCATTCTTTCCAATAAATAATTTGTTCATTCTATAGATTCAATACAATCCCAATCCCAATTTTCAGTAGGCTTTATTTGTAGAAATTGATAAGCTCCTTTTAAAATTCACATGGAAATGCAAAGAGCCTAACATACCCAAGGCAATCTTGACAAAGAAGCATAAAGGTAAAAGACTTACACTACCTAACTTCAAGTCCTGCCATAAAGCTAGTATATTATTGCCATGATGGGATGGTAGTATAAAGACAGACATATAATTCAGTGGAAACAAATAGAGAGAGAGCACAGAAATAAACTCACATTTAGACGATCATTTGATTCTCAATAAGAAACCAAAGCAATCCCATGGGTACAGTCAAGTCTTTTCAACTAGTGTGATCTGTATGGAAAAACATGAAAACCTGACCTGATTCACACAATACACAAAATTTAATTTGAGATGAATCAAAGATCTAAACATACATGCCAAAACTACAAAGCCTCTAGAATAAAACATAGAATAGCTCCCTGACCTGCAGATGGCTCTGCAAAGTTTTCTTTAAAAGGAGCTAACATAATAATAATAATTATAGAAGAAAAAAATGATAATTTAGACTTGCAAAAATTTAAAAATCAAAAACATAAGTAAGAAAATGAGTGACTAGTCACAGACTAGGAGGAGAAATATTTGCCAAACATATGTTAAAGGACTTAAATTGGGAATATCTGCAAAAGAACACCTACAACATAAAAATAAAAACACAAACAAACCAACAAAGAAAAGGGCAAAATGTTTGAGCAGACATTTCACAATAAGGTACAAGATATGTATACTAAACGTATACCTAGGGTACGACCCAGCAATCTCACTTCTAGGAATTTACCCCAAAGAGATGAAAACATATGCCCACGAAATGACTTGTACAAGAATATTCATGGCAGCTTTCTTCACAGTAGTCCCTCCCTGGAAACAATCCAAAACAGACTGTGAACAGGAGAGTAGTAAGCAAAGTGTGACCACTTCTTAGTGGTACCAAAAGAACAAAGTACTGACACGTGCAACAACATGAATGAATCTCAAAAACATGAGTGCCTACCGTTAGGTTCAATTTTTGTGAAATCTTAGAAAGGGTTTTCCTTTTAATGAGAACTACGATTGCCTCTGCAAGGTGAAAGCAGTGATTGACTGAAAGGGGGCATGAACAGACTTTCTGGGTGATAAAAATATCCCACATCTTGATCGGGATTTGGGTTACACATGTGTAAGCGTTTGTCAAGTCTCCTCAGAGGATGTCTTATGATTTGTGCATTTCACCATCTTGCTCATGTAAATTTCACTCCTCCTACACACACAGAGGACCACAAGCAAACACCAAGCTTGACTTAATGAGATGCATTCTGAACAAGTGTTTGGAGAGAAATACGCTGATGGTCTGTGTCTAGCTTCTCAATAGACCAGAAATAAGATTGAAAGGTAGATATTTGCATAGGCATTTGATGAAAGAGGTAGCAATATCGACAACTGGAGATTCTAGATATTGAATATATGAGTTTTTGAAGTTCTCCAATTGTTCTATATGTTAAAAAAATTCATAAAAGAAAATGTTGAGGAGAGGGGAATCAGGAAAGGGGGCATAAATGGCTGCTCAAGAATGGAAGAAACTCAGAATAGCCTTGATAAGATGTCAGGAGTAGTCAGGATTTCCCAGGAACAATCAGGGTCCAGCTAGGGCTCTATAGCCCTTGCGTGTACGCGGCTAACTAGCTGGCTGGAGGTTCTGCTGACAATAGCCATCCCCAGCCAGCCTGATCACCCCTATCCAATAGGGCATCTGGGTAGGGGATGGTTCTATCACATTCTGCATCTTATTGGGGGGAGAGTGTCTCCTCCATCAGATCAGAGGTTCTTCCAAGGTAGGGACTAGGTCTTCCACTTCAGACTGGGACCTTACTTGAAGCAGGGCATAAGTCGCCCTTATTACACTTAGATTTTCCTTAGGATAGCGGCTACATCTTTATCCATCAGCTTGAGTGCATCTTCAGGATAGGGACTAAATCCACCACTAGAAGGACCCTCTGGATGCACCTGCTGTCTGATAGGGGCTTCTCAGAGGGCTGACAATAGTTTCTCTGGTATTTCCCCACAACTCTCCCCTGGGCTCTGCAGGCTGAGCCCACTCAGCAGAGAGCAACGGAGGAGTGATTGACAGTATCCAAATAGGAACATTCAAACTTCAATCATCCCAGTAGCCGACACTCTCTTATATAGGTTTCACATTTAGCCATGGAAAAGCAGCATTAATTCACTGTGGTGACTGAGATTTTACATGCTCTAAAACAAAGAAATTCTAACTTGAGTTTCCCCCAGCAACTGTAGCTGGGCAACGTAACCCCCAACGTTGGCAGGAGGTCACAGAGCTCAACAGCTCATTGGGCAGGTGGGAGCACTGCCGCCTTCGCACACAGGGGTCCCCCAGGGATTGAGGGTGGGGTGTACCCAGAGATCAAGGAATGAGAGACAGTGCTGAGGACCCAGGAAGAGAATGCCTGTCACTCCAGATTTCCAGAAGGTCTGGGTGTGAGGGATGACCCAAGCAAAGTAAATTGTGTACAGAAGTACAGGCAGATAAGAAGACCCCCAAGCGTGATTCTGCTTCCCTTCTTTAGAGCACCTCATCGTATAAGAGCACAAGTCTCTCCCATTTCTCTCTCTCTCTCTGATGCACAGCTTAAAGTATGACTCATGTTCACAAGAGTAAGTTCCTTAGCAACTGATGATACTTTTCCAAAGTCTTGGATGATTGGACACCTAAAGTTGGCATGTGGTTAAGAAATGGAACAAATTTGGCTATTGTGTGGGATATGAGATATACTATATATTTATCCTCCCATCCTTAAAATCAGTTTCCTAAAAGCACCACCCCCAAATCTCCATAAGTTTAACTAACATCACGATTCTCTTTGAGATTTAGTTCCTATCATGATAACACCACTCGCTATTATTAGTATTATCCTGGATAAGATGGAAAGGGGGTGGTCAAGCTAGGCCATGAGAACTAATCTCTCATTTTCTATGCAGAGTTTTTCAAATTGCCATCTTGCATTGCTTTCAACAATAGCAGACTACATAACCTAAAGTTTCTTTTCACTTAAAAACATCTAGCTTCTTCTAAAAGAAAGGAAAGTACTTCTCTAGGTTCAACATAAGTAAGAGAAATATTTAATAGTCTCACCTATCTGAAATTTACAGAAACTAGGGCAACTCAGAATACAGGGTTTGGAACAAGACAAGAAATCCTACCTTCACCACTGCTGTTCAATGTTGTACTATACGGAGACAAGAAAAATAAAAAGCCATCCCAGTTGGAAAGCATGAAGTAAAGCTATCTCTATTCATAGAAGACATGATTCCATAATTGTAAAGAATCCATAAGAAAGTTACTGGAGCAAATCAAAAAATTCTGCAAAGTTGCCAGGCACAAGATTAATACGTAAAAATCAGTTGTGTTTCTACATACCTACAATGAAGACAGGAAAATTGAGAAGGCAAGACCATGTATAATATCATCTTAAATAATAAAATATCTAGGAACAAATTTAAACAAGGAGGCGAAAGACCTCTACACAAAATTGACCAAAACTGAACACCAAAATATGTTGTTGAAAGAAATTAAATAGGACCAAAGTAAACGGAAAGACATGTCATATTTATGGATAGGAAGATAATATTGTCCAATTGTTTGTACTGTCCCAAATCATCTATAGATCCAACACAATCCCTATCAAAATTCCAACTGCCTTTTTTTTTTTTTTTTTTTTTTTTTTGCAGAAATGGAAAAGCCAACCCTCAAACTAATGGGAGGCTGAAACAACTCAATTTCCATATGCAAAACAGGTGTGAAGTTGGACACCTATCTCATAGAAAATATAAAAATTAACTCAATGGATCAAGAACCTAAATATAATTATTAAAAGCATAAAATGCTTAGAAGAAAAAAATCAGAGAAAATATTTATGACTTTAGACTTGGCAATGGATTCATAAGTAAGACACCAAAAGCATAAGCAACAAAAGAAAAAATATATATTAAACTTCATCAAAATTAAAAATATTTGTGCATTAAAAGACATTATCAAGAAAGTAAAACAATGGCATACAGAATGGGAGAAAATATTTGTGAACCATTTGATAAAAGCTTAATTTCCAGAATATATTAAAGGAATTCCTATACTTACCAATAAAAAGATATATGATTTAATTAAAAAATGGACAAAATATCTCAAGAGACATTTCAGCAAAGGGCGTGTACAAATAGCCAATAAAATAATGAAAATATATTCAACATCAATAGTTATCAGGAAAACATAAACCAAAACCACAATGAGATACTGCTCTATACCTACCAGGCTGGCAATAATAAGAATAATAAGAATAATAATGGCAATAATGGTAAATAACAAGTGTTGTTGAACATGTGGAGAAAATAGAACCCTTCTACTTTGCTGATGGGACTGTAAAACGATACAAATTCTGTAGAAAACACCATGCTAGTTCCTCAAAAAGCTAAACACTTTATAACAAAGATATTTGCACCAGATTGTTCATTGCAGCTCAATTCATAATAGACAAGTCACGGAAGAAGCCCAAGTGCCCACCGACATATGAATGGATTAATAAATTGTGGCATATGTATATCATGGAATATTATGCACCCTTAAAAATATGGAGACTTTACCAATTTTATATTTACATGGATGGAGCTGGAACATATCCTCAACATATCCTCAGTATCTCAAGAATGGAAGAAAAAGTATCCAAAGTACTCAAGTACTATCATGAAACCAATTTACAATCACTCACACTTTCATATGAAGAATAGATCACAACTACGGGCCAATTTGAAGGAAGGAGGAGGGGGTAATTTGAAGGAAGGAAGGAGAAGGTTAGCTCACAGGAGGGTGAATGGTGGTATCACATCTATGGTGCATAATGCAAGGGTACATGTTGGATCTATTAGTATAGATTATAAATGTCTTAACAGAATAATTAAGTAAATGAGATGAGTTATATATTAAAAAAAATAGAATGAATGGTTAGTTAAGGAAAAGAAAGGGAGGACAAATCAGAAAGTTTAGCATGTTTATAGATTATCTGTGCAGGTTAAAAAGAAATCATAAGAAGAAATTCATGAAGGAATTTGCATGATCCTTATCACACTACAAGAAGTTGCTGGGGTTTTTTTGTTTGTTTGGTAGGTTTTTAAAAATATTTTCAGTAATTGGCCTGAAAGAAGCAATTATTGTGTTGTCAATATTAGGGTTTTGGATAATGAGAAAAAACTAAACTTTAAAAAAGGTTAATTTTTACACCCATATAACCTCTTCTATTGCTTTTAAAATCTTTTGAGTTCCAATACTATTTGAAGAAATGTTTTGAGCCTTTGATATTTGACAAATCTGCAAACATAAAAACTCTAAATACAGTCTCTTTGACCTCAAATTTGCTTTTTAAATATTAAGACCAATGAAAGTCTAAGAAAGATATGGAATGTTAAACTGTGTAGGAAACATTGTAAATATGAAATGGTATTTAATTTTTTATTATTTCATATATACACATTTTATGTTCTAATATTATAAAATATTAATATTTCTAAGTGTATTTATCAGTAGTAATATTTTATTGATCTTAGAAACTGTGTTTTGTAAATGGGTAAATTTGTCTGACAAGGAAAGTAATGGAAAAGTTGACAGGTTCTGTTAAACACAAATTTTTTTTTCTTTGTTATTATTGTTTTTACTTTTATTTTTTTTTTTATGATAGATGGTTTTTTTTTTTATTGAGTCATAGCTGTGTGAAATAATTCAGTCATGGGGTACAGTGTGTGGGCTTCACATACAATTGGAGATACTTTTATCAACCTGATTGATATAACATTCATGATATTTTCTCATTTACTATGTGAAAACATTTTTGATTCGTATTTAGAAGTTTTCTCCTGACCCTTCAACTATGCACCACAAGTGTGATCTCACCCTTTATTTGATAACTTTAGAGAATGTATGCAATCAAAGTAAAATCAAACTTCCAGGACTTTTTTGTTTGTTTGTTTTTGTTTTGCAGTTTTTGGCCGGATTTGAATCCACCACCTCCGGCATATGGGGCTGGTGCCCTACTTCTTTGAGCCACAGGTGCTTCTCCAAACTTCCAGGACTTTAACTAGAAAGTTGACATGTCCAAAACGTGACCTCAACCAGAATAAAAATTAATTACATGAAACTAAGCTAATTTTTTATGACTTTTTGGTTAAAACATTGGTGATCATTTCTGTATTCTGTTTTCAATAAGTCAAGAAAACCCTTTTCCATTTGTTGAGTTATTTATAGCTTTCAGCAATGTATGCACTTATAAGCAAATTTGAAACATCTATTTTTCTATTTCATTTATTTCTCCAGAATTTGAAAATCATTTGTAAGTATTCTTAATTTCTGACAATGTAATTATTTGCATAAGTTCAATAAGAATCTGTTTTATTCTATAGGATAGCATGAAAGACACTTGTTATTTTACCAAGATTTGACCAGAATGACACAGTTTCAGAGGTGTTCAGATTCCACAAAGATATAAGATTGACTTTATAAAGCCAATAGAAAGCCTATTGGAGGGGGAAGAGCAAGATGGCAGCCAAGTAACAGCTTCCTTGGAACTGGGCATGGTGAGACTGGGGAGAGAAGACTCCAGGCATCTCTGGCAGGTGGTATATTCCCAGAAACATTTCTTTGGGGACACAGGGAGTCAGCAAGAGACTTTGGACCCCATGAGGAGGACAAAAGCAGTGGAGAACTGGAAAAAGGTTGTGTGTGTTCATTCAGTCTAATCCCGCTGACAGCTGTAAGTACAGCAGCAATGAGATTACAAACTGGAAGGGTCTTACCTGTCAGTTGTTTTTCTTCTCTTCTCTTCTCTTCTCTTCTCTTTTTTTTTCTTTCATTCTTTCTTTTAGGGACTTGGTACTCAGTTCAACTACTTTGGGAGAATGTGGACAAGAGTGTGGAGGACTTTAAGTGTTGTCTAGGGCACGGGGCTGAACCACTGAGCCAGAAGGAGCTAATAGTATTGGGAGGTGGGCCCCACAGAGCCATTGGAGAACTGCCTCAGCAAGCTCCACACTCAGGGTCCCAGAGCAAGGATTGGGTGGGAGACCTTGGGCAAGTAATCTAGTGACTGAGAAGCCTAAAGGCAGGGCCTGAGATGCCTTACAGCCTTGGCCCTCAAGGCCAAGAGTGAGACCAGTTTTGGCACGCTGGGTAAATGAACAGCCACTTCAGGAGTGATGCTAGAGACAAGTACTTTCCCAGGAAAGTGTCTGCTTAGTCTCGGTGCCTGTGGCTCAATGGGCTAAGGTGCCTGCCATGTACACCTGAGCTGGTGGGTTTGAATCCAGCCTGGGCCTGCAAAACAACAATGGCAGCTGAGCCAAAAAATGGCTGGGCGTTGTGGTGGGCGCCTGTAGTCCCAGCTACTTGGAAGGTGGAGGCAAAAGACTCGCCTGAGGCCAGGAATTGGAGGTTGCACTGAGCTGTGATGCCACGGCACTCTATCCAGGGTGACAGCTTAAGGCTCTGTCTCAAAAAAAAAAAAAAAAAAAAAAAAAAGAGCTGAAAAAAGCAGACCTCTTGGGTGGCACCTGTGGCTCAAGGAGTAGGGTGCCAGTCCCATATGCCAGAGGTGGCAGGTTCATGGGTTCAAACCTGGCCCTGGCCAAAAACTGCAAAAAAAAGCAGACTTCTCAATCTCTGTGAAATTGTAAGTGAAACCCAAAATAGGAAAACCCAAAATAAATTGTATAGACAATGATAACATATTATATTACATAATATAATGACTATGCATATCATGTATATTTAGGTATTAGGTATTGCAAATTTCCACATATATTTTTTCTTTATCTATCTATCTATCACCTAAAGGCTAAGAGAAAGCTTGTTACAGTCAAGAGTGAAATGGAGAAACCTGCATATCCTTTGCATGATCAGAAGAAACTAGAAGGATAGCCCTGAGGAGGATCGTGTTTTCTCTGAAGCAGCTGCTCTATGACCAGAATGAGTCGTGACTATAGGTGGAGGTTGAGAAAAGACTTGCTAAGCAATTGTTTACGGATGTGGGGGTCTAAATTATTTCGCACAGCCTGAAAAACACTGGGCTCTCAAAAAAAAAAAAAACAAAATCTATCACCTATCAATCCATCTATTTGATAAAATCTGTTGTGCCCTTCAACTCCTTCTTTTTGGATTAACACTAATTAAGAGCTTACTTGCTGAGCCAGGGAGCTCACTCACCTTTAAAGCATCCCTAGGAGTTAGGTAATAGTTTCATCCCCATTTGGCTGAGTTGGCAAATGAAGCACAGAGCAGTCTAGCAACTTGCTGGAGGTCACACAGCCATTAGGTGTCGAGAGTCTGTACTGAAACTGGAATCTGATTCCACAGCCCATGCTTGTTAAGCACTGAGCTCTACCGCCTCCCTGTGGCGGTTTTTATAGTGGCCAGGGAACTTTCACCAGCTTTCAGAAAGCCCGGCCCACCCCACCAGGAACACACAGCACTCAGTATCCTCCATGTCACTTCTCATAGCAAAGCCCGTTCCCCGTGTTCAACATACATAAAATATTTTTTTTTACCAGCAGAAACATGCATAAAATATTAACCCATCATGAAAAAAAAATGCTTTGTTGGGTTTGTGTGTATGTGTGTGTTACCAATGATTTCCAAGTTCTCTCACTCTAGACCATTCTAAGGAAAACATTTTCTCTCACCTTCTCATGTAAAACCAAAAGAATTTACTCACTGTCCACTCACAGCACACGTTGGAAGTCATGTCAGGAGCCCTGGGGTTGAGTCTAATGAGGGAAACCTGATAATGCTGTTGGCCCATCTTAGGGGGAATTTGTTTAGCTAGCGTAGGTTATAGCTCTGAAGATTTAGAAACACGTTCTTTGTGTCAGTGTTTTTTAGGGAGAGCTGACGCATTCCTTTTTTTCTCCTATTAAAATTTGCAAAGTTTAAAGCAAAAGTTTTTGGCCTGTCATTGGTTTGTTGTTTATTGGGTGAGGCGTGTGGTGGCCGGTGTCATCACAGGCAGCTGAGTGGACAGGACTCCAGGGGACAGGGTTTGATCTAATGGGATTAAGAGCGAATGGGGCCCTTTTAATTAGATTAGAACCAAGTTGGCTGAGTCTAGGTGGAATGGATTGAATTAAAGTTTGATTGGGCTTCTGGTTCCCTCCTAGTTACCAGGTAGTGTACAGGGTGATGAAAACGGTCCCCCCAAAAGCAAAGAAGATGGTAGGAGTGATGATCCACTGATGGGATCCTGAGGCCCAGAATGGGCGTTAGGATAAATAGGTGTTACAAATAAATAAAATAAAAACATTAAAAGGACAGAAGTACTGTATATTTCCTTTAGCTTTTCCAGAAGTCTCTGTCTCTGAGTCAAGGCTTTCAGTATGAAGTTGGCTGAGAACTTGAGCACGTCCTGGGGGGTGAATACCACTGCCAACAGCATATGGCTGATTTTACTGAGCACTTCCTCCCTGCTGGGCCTGGTTCTAATCATTGTACCTGAATGACACAGGGACAATGGGAATTGAAGCAATGAGACCCTCACAGTGACTCTGTGAGGTCAGGAATATTTTCCACATTTACAGAGGTGAAAATCGAGGTACCAAAAGGTTATATTGGCTGGGCACAGTGGCTCATGCCTGTAATCCTAGCACTTTGGGAGGCTGAGGTGGATGGATCGCCTGAGCAAGAGTGAGCCCCTCATCTCTAAAAATAGCCACGTGTTGTGGCGGGCACCTGTAATCCCAGCTACTTTGGAAGCTGAGGCAAGATAATCACTTGAGCCCAAGAGTTAGAGATTGCTGTGAGCCATGACACCACTCTACCAGGAGTGACAAAGTGAGACTGACCCAATATCCCAGCAACTGAGTGGCCAAACTGGGGCTCCAAGTTGATAACCCCCGCCACTACATCAGACACCCCTGGAGATGTCACTGTTGGGAATCAAGGCTCAGTGCCAGTGAGCCTCCAGTTAGCTGTGGGACGCTGGATGTATCCTTTTCCTTCTTTATGCCTCAGTTTACCCGTTTTAGAAGGAAGGTGCAAAATCAAATGATCTCCGATGTTCCTTCCAGCTCTGACTCAGTGACTAACGTATGCCTTGAATTGACAAAATCACCCCACGTTTTCATTGGTACCATCATGAAGGCCATCGGTGCCCATCTGCTGGGACAGTGTGTGTGTGTGTGGAGGGGGTCGGTGATCAGCTTGTGAATGCCTCTTTATGCACATCACGTGCCTGGCAACGGTCTAGGTACTGTGGTGAATACAGTCAAGCCAAAACCCCGGATATGCGGATTTCCTCTTCTCCCCGGACACACCACCATGCTACATTTCCCAGCCTCCTGGGATGTTAGATGGTGCCGCGTAACCAAGCTCTAGCCAGGCGGAAGTGATACATGCGACCTCCAGGCCTGGCCCTTAAGAACCTACCTGTGATCATCTGTTCTCTCTCCCTTCCCTGTGCACTTGGCCAGACACAGAGACCCTAGAGGATGGTGGCACCACTGGATGGAAGAAGCCTGAGTCCCTAGAGAAACCCCCAACCCAGTCTGTGCTGGAATGTGATATGGGCAAGAACAAACCCTTTTTTGTGCAAAGCCATTGAGATTTCAGGGCTGTTTGGTCTATAAACAAGGCTTTTTCAAATAAGAGAATGAGTAAATGCACCGCAAAATTAAAGAAAAGAGAGAGTGATGAGGAAAAGGGCTGAATGGCTCGGCGTGGTGGCGCACACTTGTAATCCTAGCACTCTGGGAAGCTGAGGCAGGTGGATTGCCTGAGCTCACAGGTTCAAGACCAGCCTGAGCCAGAGCGAGACTCCTGCCTCTAAAAATAGCTGGGCATTGTGGAGGGCACCTATAATCCCAGCTACTTGGGAGGGTGAGGCAAGAGGAGCACTTGAACCCAAGAGTTTGAGGTTGCTGTGAGCTCTGACCCCATGGCACTCTACCAAAGGCAACAAAGTGAGACTCTATCTCAAACAAAACAAAACAGACCTTGAGGTTGCTGAGATGACCAGAGGGAGACAGGAGAGGAAGAGCAGGCAGGCCAGCGTCGAAAGTGCTGCCTGCTGTCCAAGTTTATTATTCATTAGGCAAAGAGGGAGAAGCAGCAGAGGTGACATGCTTTTTGTTATCACCAGCTTCACTTTAGCCTTTTTTTTTTTTTTTTTTTGGAGACAGTCTCACTATGTTGCTCTCAGTAGAGCACTGTGGTGTCATAGCTCACAGCAACCTCAAGCTCTTGGGCTTAAGAGATTCTCTTGCCTCAGCCTCCCAAGTAGCTGGGACTACAGGTGCCCACCACAATGCCTGGCTAGTTTTTCAGAGACAGGGTCTCACTCTTGCTCAGGTTGGTCTCAAACTCCTGAGCTCAAGTGATCCACCTGCCTTGGCTTCCCAGAGTTCTAGGATTACAGGCGTGAGCCACCTCCCCTGGCCACTTTTGTCTTTTAAAAGTAAATTGGTTTCAGTCCTTGATGCCGGAGGTGGCAGGTTCAAACCCAGCCCCGACCAAAAACTGCAAAAAAAAAGTAAATTGGTATCAAGTGGTGCCTGTGGCTCAAAGGAATAGGGTGCTAGCCCCATATGCCAGAGGTGGTGGGTTCAAACCCAGCCCTGGCCAAAAACTGCAAAAAAAAAAAAAAAGTAAAAGTAAATTGGTTTCACATTCTTCTTTCTCCCAAACTAGCTCAGAGTCACTGCCTCTACTTTCTTTTCTTTTCTTTTTTTTTTTTTTTAAGAGACAGAGTCTCACTTTATTGCCCTCAGGAGAGTGCCGTGGCGTCACAGCTCACAGCAACCTCCAACTCTTGGGCTTAGGCGATTCTCCTGCCTCAGCCTCCCAAGTAGCTGGTGATGCAGGACAAGGCAGCCCTACAACTGCTGCCTTGGCCCTGGCAGCGCTGATGTTGTGGCAGATGGAGAAACCAGCGTGCGGAAGGGCCGGACACCTGTGTTGAAGACACTGGTGCCTTGCTGTCTCCTTCCCGTGC